>JAURVB010013149.1:0-56359 GCA_033002965.1 Piper betle | reverse complement strand
ATGAGATTTTTCCATATTTTTCTAGATCTTTTTAGAATTTATTACGAACTAGTTATTATTTTTACTCGAGTAGGAATCGAGTCAATACTTATTTACGAGCCCCCGAAATGCCTATTCTTGGCCCGTTGCTAGCCCCAGCCCACGACCTTTCTGGCCTGTGACCGGCAGCCTAGCCAACGTTTCTAATCCAGCCCACCATCTAACACGGAACCAGGTCGGCTCTGATACCACCTGTAACGACCCAGCCCAAAGTGCAACGTAATGGGCTAAGTCATTTCTTTAAAATGGGTACCCCGAAAGTTAAAGATCTCTAGTCCATTCTCACTTATAAACAGGATCTTCTCCCAGTAGGTATTAGATGTGGGACTAAGTTGAAGGATCTCACAGTAATAGTTATTTTTTAGACTAGTAATACTCGTTACTAACATTTTTTATATTATATATGTAGGTCTTGCAATCTTGAGTTGACTTGGGTGGGAGGATTGATAAACAATCACACACTTGAGCTCAATGCAGTTATTTTTGTTCTTACTTTTATTTATATTTGAAGTGTTTTGACACATATTTAACAATGTCTTTCATTCTCATAATGCCAAGCAAGTTGTTGGATCTATTTTATGGATTGACTATTACCAACAAACAACTTTATACACGATTTGACTTGATCATAATATTTCTGATTCAGTTATAAGGTGAACTGAAATCAGGGAGTTACAAATATGATCTAAACTTATCAAAAGCATGCACTACTGCTAACAATTCCTTTTCAGTTGTAGTATAATTGAGTTGCACTTCTTTCAATACTTACTAATGTAGTAGATTACATAAAAAAACGTACTCTTTCTTTGCCCTAAAATAGCACTTAGTGCATGGCCACTGGCATTACACATTAATTCAACAGGTCATGACTAATCCAGTGCAATAACAATGGGGGCTGAAATTAATTTTTGTTTCAAAGTCTCAAAAGCTTTCAAACATTCATTTAAAATTTTAAAGTTGCATCTTTTTCTAGTAAAGCACATAAAGGTCTTGAGATCGCTTTCAGTACTCACGAATACCACAAGTATAGATATGTAATGTACATAGCAATACCCGTCTACTCAACGTCTCTCAAGCTATGAAGAACCTCAAGATATAAAGATGTCAATTTTGTGCATATTGTTCATGCTCAACTCATGTTTAGATTTATATATATATATATATATATATATATATATATATATATATATAGTGTAGTTTAGTGTAAAAATTTTATTATGCAACAGTACATTAGTCTCTTGGCTCAATGATAGATACATGTGAATTAGTCTTACCTTTCTTGAGAAAACTTGATTAATTGATACGAGGGATGAATTGAGTAAATGATTACATACGAGAGTTGGTTCTCTACCTTATATTATTTTCACAATCCTTTGGTTTAGATGATTTCAATGAATGTTTTGCAATAGGAAAAATCCTCTAATAATAAGAATTTGCATGACGGCTATGGTTGTTTTAGCTCAAGACATAAAGATGTTAGGATTTGTTAAGCGTTTAAAGTATACAATATTTACCCATGTTTTAATGTGATTTTGTACTTCTCAGGTATAAACATTATTAATTAGGTAATATTTCTCGTTATATTCTAGTTAATTAATATTTTATGAGTTATGCTTAATTTTGGAGTTTTAATTTAGAAAAAGATGAAACAAATTAAGCTTAGGATTTATAGGTCAAAGCATTGGAGCCCACCCATTGATGGCTACAATTTATGGTGCTGACAAGGCTCGATGAGGATAGCTATACATTGCTTTGGCGCCGTTGTCGAGGAGTCGGAGACTTCATTGGACATCATAATCAATTGGTCTACGAATCCTTCCTCAAATTCTTGCAATTCCTGGGTATCTCATCTTCTTTATAAAGGGATGGTCATTTATTGTTTCAAATATCTCAACTCTTGGCTTAGGAGTTTAGTGAAAGAAATATTTCTAGTTTTTGTAATTTTTTCCCTTTCATAGTGAAAACTAATTTCTTCTTTATATTGTTTTCTATTTTTATTGTGGAGTAGTCTTGTATTTCGTTCTTCATTCCAACCTCTTACTCTTTTATTCAACCGGATTGTTTAAATTATCATGTTCTTAATGCTAAGAGTAGAGTGATCACCTATTTCTTAAATCATGAGGTTTAATTAGATTAGTCACTGATAATTCATCATACGACAAGTCTTTTGACTTGTTTGTCGTTGTAGTCGGGAGATACACAACACCGTATGCAATTGTAAGGTAAATATTAAGGCAGCATTTTGTTGATTAATCAATTATCACCAAGAGGTAGAAATTGAGGCAAAATAATAGAAGCATGAAGGAGCAGGAGCCACCATATCATATAATTATCATAGATCGAGAATCCGAGGGAATAAAGATAAGAGTAAGATGTGATGAATATTAAATTCATGTTAAGGGAATTCAACTCTAGAACGAGTTTTATCTTTATACCTCTTTCTTTAATTTAAAATTATTTCTTAGATTTAGTTAAGTCGATTGTTTTTGTTTTGTTCTTATTTCATTTGCTTAAATTAATTTAAGGAAATTCATCTCTTTGTGGGATGATACTTAAATTTATTATTATATTACTTGTTTCGACCATGTATACTTGCACATCATTGAAATTTAGCGAATAGGATCCTACAAATATAGTACAGCCATTTCATTAATCTAGAGCCCAGTATAACTTGCGTATGTACGTGTGAGGTCAAGTTCACCGACTATTGAATCACTGAAATCCGATAAAAATTATATATAGGGATGGGAAGGGAATCTTATAAGTAGGCCTGAAGGCAACATGAGATGTAGCTAAGTTCAAAAACAACACAAGGGATCTCATTTTCGAGGGTTATCAATAATGAAAATAAAATGCATCTAAATGGCTCGTGTTAAGTGGGGTCTCATAAAATAGCCACGTAACATGCCCTACAATATGAAAATCATATCTACGATAAAGCTGAGAGGAGTCCTAATAAACATATGGTCCATGCACTGAGTGTGACGACACATGTATGGCAAGCTCCGAGTGGAACCTACATCAGAACCCACTGCTATGTAAAAGACTGACAACTCTGTACGATACATGGTTGTGGTGTGTGGTCACGTTGACAACAACAGCACTCAAACAATAGGCAATGCAAAATAGACTGCAAATAAACACTCGACACAAAATTAGGTACACACAACCAGTAAATAAATGAACAAATAAAAACAAGGCTAATAAGTAAAAGAGCAATAAATAAAACAATATGTACGCGAGTAAACATCTAAACAATAATAAATAACAAGCTAAACTGTGTGAAAATAAATAGGTAAATAAATAATGAGTAATAACTAAATAAAAAAGTAGCTAATAAATAATTAAATAAATAAACTTATTTATCAATAAATGAATAGTAATAAATAAATGATATACTAGTCAAGAAGTAATAATAATATAAATAATACTACATAAGTTTGCAATTGAATGTATTAACACATACACAAATTAGTAAATGCATAAATAAATAATTGAATGAACAAATAAATGGACAGATAAATGACTAAATATAATTTATTAATAACAATTAATCATTAATCATGAATAATAATATAACGATCACTATATTGATATGTTTTTAAACACAAATAAATAATTACTATGTATGAGCAATTAATTAAATCAATGAATGAATAAATAAATGATAACCATCAATAATAATAGTAATAAGTAAATACATCATAAATAATAGTAAATAATTATACAAGCATGTATCATGTACGGTAAATATATATATATAACAAGAAATAAATAATAATGAATAAATGAATAATAAATAAGAAATAAATAAAAACACTCGTAGCATCAAAATATGTCAAATAATGTGAATATGTATTTAAACAAATGTAGAAGGCCTCAAATTATAGGAAACGTTCAAAAAATATACGAAAACTGTAACACCCCAATTCGCCCCAAAGGGATGGACAGACTCGTGATATTATAATTTGGAAGCTACTCGTTAGCACTATCGTGTATAGGCTTTATGGAAGCGGATCTCAACCCTCCTTGGAGGCTTAAAATGGACACCAAGTTTTTTCATAGAATGCATGCAAAGTCATACTACAAAGGTAGATCTTAGACTTAAAAGATTCCTATATGAACACCCCTAGTCGTAATAGAATTAGAACCATCCCGACGATTATGAACGGTGACTTTAAAATGTAATGATCACTCCCAACTATATAAAAAACACACCCTTGTTACAGTTTTGAGGTTGCATGTTGTTGTGTATCATATTCTTACTACTTAGTTCAAGTAATTGGCTTAGGTCTTCTTATTAGATACATGAAGATGATGCGGGAATTTATACAAGGGTCATAGTTACCTGTTTCATATACCCTACGCAAGTAATAATTAAGCATCAGAGAATTACACAGTATCATCAAGTATCAGGGCATCAAACCCTAATACCCGGACTTCACATGGGTCTTCAAGTAGTATTAACCATAAGCTCATCCACCCACGTTACTCTAACACACAAACAATTGCAGCCAAAATATGTTTCGTGTACCTAACTTAGTTCCTCATCATGTTCTAGGACTCTGGGGATTATATACCTTCCAATGATGGTTAGCCTTGCCCCAAAGTATTATAACTCCACAGTAAAATATAATAATATAAAGTTAAAATATGCTAGCACAACTGTCATTGCATACATTTTAATCATACAAGGTTCACATAGTTTGGGCATATGCCCATCATATAGTCATACACAAAATACATGGTTTAAAGCAAACAACATAACACAGGGCCCCATGCCACCACCGCCACTGAGCCATCTGATCCATGCACCTAAGTTGCCACGCCGGAACGTCATCTACATATAATAGAAAACCATGTCAATAATCAAATGAATTTGATTACCGGTCCAAATAATAACCAGTAAAACAGTAAGTTGGCAAATGGGTATTCCATTACCCACGGAAACTTAAGAAACTTTAGAATTACCTCACACTAGGCAGTAAGCAAACATACTTAAACAAGTGCCTGCTCGCATGCACGACTAATATATATATTCACACATACATCACTTACGCCCTCACATCCTCTATATTACACCCACCACAGTACTCAAGTGGCAAAATGAACAATCAAGTTAGTGCCACAAATTTCAAAAATGTGTTGCATTCGCAGTACCCTCATACACTGCACTACCTCAGGATTTGAAGGAGTACTAGTGTAATTCATACATATCTCTATACTACTCACTCTCTTATTAAACTGCATGCTTATATAATAGGTTTATGAAAGAGGTTTGTAACATATATTTTTGGAGCTTTAGTTCGAAAACCAACAAGGAGTCTCATCCTTGTAGTTTTATTAAACAGTGTAGAAAACACGGCTAAATGGTCTAACATCGGAGGGATCCGATAAAACACCGCTGATGTCATCCTACGTCTAAAACAGTTAAACTCACCACACAAGGAGTCAAGCAGTGATCTTGCAAATGAGAGCCCTAGTAACCTGGATGAGTAGAGCTTCGTATTCTAGTTGGTGAGCTCACCCGTGATACCTAGCATGGAAATGGAACAAAATAAGAATCGGGTCACATCAACATGCAAAACAAGATAAAGCCTCCACACAAGCTCAATACTTAACATCACTTAATTATCTTAATTAGGTCCTCATTGAAGTTTTAAACTTTATTAGGTAACTTAATTAAGGTTTTGGTTTCATGTTCACTTAGTGGGTTTTAATCAATTTTAGGGTTTTTAATTGAATGGGTCTATCAGACGAATTTTTGGACTGGCCTAACAATGTTGAAATGGGCTGAAATTTAGATGGGTTATCCCCTACACTCTAAGGTTCATATGCAAATTCCACCATGGTTGGTCCATGGGCTAATCAAGGGGAACAAGGCCCATTAAGCTCAGCCCAAGGGCTAGAACAGTATTCTTGTGTTGCGCACCAATTTTTAACTACTGGTTCATTGGCTAGAGGACTCAAAATGGGTTTCGGTTAGTGGGCCTAGTTAGCTAACACACTGAAATTGAGCCCAGTAAGAGTTAGGCCAAATTTACCTTGTAAATAGGCATAAGTGGATTTTAATATTTGCGTCACTGCATGGGCTGTTTCCAAAGCTATTTGGACCCTAACAAATTTGAAATTTACAAATAAAATTGGGAACCTACCTAAATGGTCGAAAATTACTCACAGGTCCACTGACACATAGTGTAAGGTGTGGACCAAGTTTTACTAAAATCTAACACATTTAACCTATTTTAAGGTAATTTACAACTGGAGTGAAAAACTAGGGTTTTTACCTAGTATCTTCACACTATCCCGGTAAACACCACTAAAACATATCTAGATGATTTTTAAACATTCTCAAAATTTACATCTTTCAAGTAGACAATTAGTGAATTATCATATAATTTTAGAAAATTTTATTAGTCTAAAATTCGTGGCTTAAAATAACACACAATCACATATCCTTCTCATAGTCATAAACACAAAGGAGATTCACGACGTACTGATGGGTTATGTTCATGATTATTTAGTAGTTATATTAAGATTTAAATTTTACCAAAAACTCAGAAAATTTCCATGAAAAATATGGCGTGTTGTGCATCAATAGATCCTGTAACATCATAGAGTAAAAAGTGGAGAAAGGAGCGCTTATATCACTATAACTATCCACGTCGTCACCTTTCCTTATTTTTACACTCATACATGCAAATTCTTCGTCATTGTAGGTAAAACACCCAACATAAAAGTTGTATATCTACATGTTGTGAGTGCAAAAAATAATAATCATGCAAATGGAACATCAAAATGGCAAGATATGATTTTTATACTGAAACGGTGCATATCAGTGACCAACATGCATTATAAAAATCATATCTACTTATTTACATTGCTAAATACAATAAATGTCTAACGACCCGCCATTTTTCACAATATTGTGGGCCTTGCTAGCCAGGTGATACTCAAAATTTAACAAAACCAACCCTATAACGACCAGTCCTAACCGGACTGGGAGTTCCTTAAAAGATTACATAAATAATATGAAAGCAAATAAGTCTAGCATTTCTAACTCAAAAGAACTTATGTTTCAAATGACAATGCATGAAGTAATTATCCCATAGTCTTGGACCATTTCCCATAGCCACATTTATAATACAAGAAAAGTAAAAGAGAAGTCTGCTTATTATCTGTTCACCACTTGAGTTGGTAGAAGAACCACCCTGTCGTCTCTTAGTCTTTAGTTCCAGCGGCTAACCTGCGGAGGCAATTCTACGTTAGTAATTAACCACTAAGCTGTATAATTAAATAAAACAAGTCCATAAACTCCCTATCATTATCTATACTAATGGATGTTGTGACCATTCCAATATGTCCACTTATTAGCTGATGGTTCAGTCCACCATGTCCCTTAGTTGGCTAATGGGTTAGTCCACCATGTCCATCTATTGGCTGATGGGTCAGTCCATCATGTCCATTACCGGCTGGGAAGTCCAATCCACCATGTCTGTTATCGGCTGGTGAGCCCAATCCACCATGTCCATTAGTTGGTTGATGGGTCAGTCCAGTATGTCCGTAATTGGCTGGCGAGTCCAATCCACCATGTCCAATTTATTGGCTGATGGGTTAATCCATCATGTCCATTACAGGCTGGCGAGTCCAATCTGCCATGTCCGTTATTGGCTGGTGAGTCCAATCCACCACCATGTCCGTAATTGGCTGGCGAGTCCAATCAGCCATGTCCAATTTATTAGCTGATGGGTCAGTCCATCATGTCCATTACCGGCTAGCGAGTCTAATCCGCCATGTCCGTTATCGGTTGGTGAGTCCAATCCACCATGTCCATTAGTTGGTTGATGGGTCAGTCCACCATGTCCATCTATTGGCGATAAATTAGTCCACCATGTCTGTAATTGGCTGGCGAGTCCAATCCACCATGTCCAATTTATTGTATTATGGTTGTTAAGTCCATTCTTAGATGTCCACTATTGGATTATGACGGGCATAGCCCATGTCAGACTGAGTCAATTCCTTGACCCCGATTGCACTCAGTTCATGGTGGTCGAATCTGGGCTCAGGCTGACTAAGGTGTCCACAAGGGAAAATACAACATTTTAAATAATTATACGGACCTGAAAATTTGGTGAAGAACCCTCAACTATAACAAATAATCCTAAAGGCTTCCCTTTTGTGTGTCAAATGTGCTCACAACATATCCAGAGGATGTTTCATTTAACAACAGAACTTTCCTTTATATAGAAGAATATGTGTGGAATTCTAGAAGCATTACATTATATATGTGTGGAATTTTAAGAAGTCACTATATTAAATTTTATAGAAAAGAACGTAATTACTCATAACTATAATTGTGTGATAAGGAAAGGTCAAAAACTATGAATGGGTTATAATTGATAAAATATTGATTTCCAAGAATTAATTTAATTAAATAATTGATTTATTTTAAGATTTACAAAACCCTAAATTAAATAACCTAATCCTTTTCAGGGTTTTTACAATCTCCCCAACTTAGAAATATTTCGTCCAGAAATATTATAACGGCCAACAAAAACTACGAATTAATTTATTTATTAGGTATCGGTGCATGCTACTGCAATCATAAGAATCTTATGCCACAAATAGGCTTGGGTATTTCTTTGCCATCTCTTGCTCAGTCTCCTAGGTAGCTTCCTCTGATCCCTGATTTCTCCACAATACCTTTACCAAAGGGATTTCCTTGTTCTTGAGTGTCTTAATTTCTCTTGCCAAAATGCGAATCGGCTTTTCCTCGTATGTTAAATTTGGTTGTAATTCTAAGTCTTTAAAAGTTGTGACTATATGATCTTCATCTCGTACATATTTCTTTAGCATTGACACATGGAAAACATTGTGTACTCCCACTAGGCTTGGTGGTAATGCCAATCTATATGCACAATTTCCTACTCGATCCAGGATTGGGAACAGTCCTATGAATCTGGGTTTCAACTTCCCTGATAATTTAAATCTGATCACCCCCTTCGTATGAGATGTCTTTAGGTACACAAACTCCCCAACTTGGAACTCTAGGTCCTTCCTTTGAGCATCAGCATAACTCTTTTGTCAATCCTGAGCTACCTTAAGTCTTTGCTGAATGAGTTTCACCTTTTCAGTTGCTTCCCTCACCATCTCTGGCCCGACTATAACTACTTCGGTAGACTCCAGCCAGCATGATGGAGATCTACAGGGCCTACCATATAAGGCTTCAAATGGTGCCATCCCTATACTTGCTTGGTAAGAGTTATTGTAGGTGAATTCAGCCAAGGCTAAGTGTTTCTCCCAGTCACCTCCCCAGCCAAGAATACAAGCTCTTAACAAATCTTCCAAAGTTTGAATAGTCCTCTCACTCTAACCATCAGTTTGGGGATGATATGTCGTACTCAACTTAATTTGAGTTCCCATGGCTTTTTGGAAAGCTTCCCAGAAATGTGAGGTGAATAGGAGATCGTGGTCGGAGACTATCTCCTTTGGAATCCCATGCAATTTGACAATATTGTTAACATATAATCCTGCCAAGTATTCCACCGTTCTCATTGATTTCGTGGGGATTGAAGTGAGCTGCCTTAGTTAGTCGGTCCACAACTACCCATATGGAGTCATGCTTCTTTTGAGTTCTTGGGAGCTTTGAAATAAAATCACATGTGACACACTCCCATTTCCACGTTGGTATTTCTAAAGGTTGCAATAGTCCTCCAGGTAGTTGATGTTGGGCTTTCATCTGTTGGCAAGTCTGACACTTAGAGACAAAATCCACAACATCCCTCTTCATCCCAATCCACCAGTAGGTTCGCTTTAAATCCTGATACATTTTAGTAGCTCCAAGGTGTATCGAGAACTTTGAGCGATGAGCCTCCTCCAAGATATTCCGCCTCAGAGCATTATCCATGGGTACACTCAACCTTCCTCTAAATCTGATCACACTATTTGAATCAGCAACAATGTCAGGAATCTTGTCCAACATCTTATTCAGCTCCTCATCACCCATTTGTGCTAGCTTAACACGATCAAGTAAATCATTGGAAATAACCAAATTTGCTAGTAAACCTATTAGTTGCTCCATCGGGTTGATAGCTACCACTTCTGCTAACATGGCCCAAAGTCTAGCTAGCTGCTAACTTTTGTCCACTTTGCCCTTCCGACTCAACGTGTCGGCTACCACATTTACTTTCCCTGGATGGTATAAGATTTGGAAGTTGTAGTCCTTCAAATATTCTATCCACCACCTCTGTTGAAGGTTAAGGTCATTATGGGTGAAGATATACTTCAAACTCTAGTGATCAGTGAAGACTTCGAACTGGTCTCCATACAAGTAGTGTCGCCAAATCTTCAGGGCAAAAATCACTGCTGCCAGTTCCAAGTCATGGGTTGCATAATTTTGCTCATGAATCTTCAATTGACGAGAGGCATAGGCCACCATCTTACCTTCTTGCATAAGGACGCATCCTAAACCCAACCGAGACGCATCACTAAAGATAACGAATCCTTCATTACCATTTGGCAGGGTCAAGACTGGTGTAGTTGTTAAACTCTTCTTTAGAGACTGGAAACTCTCCTCACACTTACTACTCTATTCAAACTTGACCCCCTTCTTTGTGAGTTTGGTCATCGGCGATGCTACTAAGGAGAAGTCTTTAATGAATTTTCAATAGTAACCCGCTAAACCAAGGAAGCTTCTGATATCATTGACTGACTTCGGTTGTGGCCAATCAGTGACTGCTTTCACTTTTGATGGATCCACTGCAATTCCAGCCTTTGACACAATATGATCAAGGAAATTTACCTCCCTCAACCAGAAGTCACACTTTGAGAGCTTGGCAAACAGTTGATGTTCTCTCAGAACTTGAAGAGTAATAGACAGGTGCTTCACATGCTCTTCTTCATTATTTGAATAGACTAGAATGTTGTCCACAAACACGATAATAAACTTGTCAAGGTATGCGTGGAATACTGTGTTCATGAGTGACATAAAGGTCTACTGGTGCATTTGTTAGACCAGAAGGCATAACCAGAAACTCATTATGTCCATACCGAGTTTGGAAAGCAGTCTTCTTTATGTCTGACTCTTTTACTCGCAACTGGTGATAACCAGACCGCAAGTCTATCTTAGAAAATATTTTGGCTGTTTTTAGCTGATCAAACAAGTCATCAATCCTCGGTAAGGGGTACCGATTCTTGACTATTACTTGATTGATTTTTCGATAGTCAATACGCAGCCAAAGTGATCCATCTTTCTTCTTCACAAAAAGAACAGGGGCTCCCCAGGGTGAAGTACTTGGTCTAATGAAGCCTACATGCAACAATTCTTCTAGTTGACTCTTTAACTCCTTGAGTTCTGCTGAAGCCATGCGGTATGGTGCTTTAGAAATTGGTATCGTTCCAGGTGCTAGGTCAATGGCAAATTCCACTGCCCGCTTAGGAGGTGACCCTGGAAGTTCTTCTGGGAATGCATCGGGAAACTCTGCTACCACAGGAATCATGGACAACTCTTTGGGTTTTGACTCTGACTCAACTAAGTTAGCCAAAAAGGCTTTACAACCCTCACCACATAACTCGACTGCCTCAGCAATCGACACGATACAAGAAGATGGATCATGCAATGACCCATTGAAAATGACTCCCATCTCACAATTACAAGGTTTTGTCACCACTCTCTTCCCTTTACAGTCAAGAAAAGCCTGGTGTGCAGACAACCAGTCCATTCCCAATAGTACATCATACCCTTTTACCCCATATATGATAAAGTTCCACACATAGGGTTTCCCTTGTATATTTAAGGATAGGTTAGTCACTCCTAAAGTTGTGACTTCACCGTCTCCCGTTGCAGTAGTGACTCTATAGGCCTTAGATAAGGGAGATGGTTGGAGTTCTAACCTCTTGACTATTTGAGATGATATGAATGAATGTGTACACCCTGAATCAAATAAAATATCCACCATGACTCCTTGAATTAAAATTTTACCTTGGATAGTGTGTTCATCCACCTCATCTTCCTCGACTTCAACCGCATAGAGCTTTGCCTTCCCTTTGTTTGCCGGTTGTGCAGATACCGGGTAGCGAATAGGAGCTAGGCCTTCCCTTTCTCTGGCTGCTCCTGTTGTTGCTTCGGAGGCTGACGGCACTCCTTCTACATGTGTCCCATCCTTCTGTAGTTATAGCACCTACGGGGCTCCCTGCATGTCCCTCAATGCATCTTGTTGCAATTTTTACATTGTCGATACGGACGCTCCTCATACTTCCTTTTGAGGTTCCCCTCAATGCTCCTTTGGTAGTTCTACTGCTGGTGTCCTGCCGACTGGTTTTGGCTACTAGCCTGGCTGGCAATTTTATGTTGGATAGTAGCCCTCCCCTGTTTCTGTGCACGGTCATGCTCATACACCAATTCATGAGTCATGGCTGCCTCGATCACTTCGGTTATGGTGCCCCTTGGCGCTGTAGCAACCCTACTCCTCAATTCTGGCTTCAATCCCTAGAAGAATTTGTCCGCTCTAGCCTTGTCAGTTGCCAGAATCCCTGGTGCAAATCACTCCAAGTGCAAGAAATTCTTGGCATATTCCCAAACTGAATCCTCGCCCTGAACCAGAGTGGCAAATTCCAGTGCTTTCTTTTGGACCACGGACTTAGGAAAGTACTGTCTATTCAAAGCTGTTACAAATTCTACCCATGAGATGGATGAAATCTCACGTTGATAGAATGTAGTCTTTTCCATGGATTTCCACCAGTAAGATGCTTCCTCCTGAAGCATGCATGTTGCCAACCTCACTTGATGACGGTGGGGCACCGATCGAGCCCTAAACGCTTTTTCAGTAATGTCTATCCAGCTCTCCGCCTTCATTGGATCAGTCCCTCCAATGAATACATCAACTTTATTCTTCCGAAACTTTTCCACAGTGTATCGTTCACTATCATCCACAGCTGGCAGCACCACATGTCGGACTATCGGTGGCAGTGGGTTTGGAAGCTCCCCTAGCTCGCCCATGTCAGATAACCCCGCCCGCCCTTGGGCACTCCCCAAATCACCATCTGGGACATTACTAGGAACCGCTACCAGTTTAAGCTCCATTCCCTGTTACCACTCTTGGTAACCGCTACACAATATTCTGAACCATACAATTTGTATTTTCTGAAGCCTACGCTAGTCCTTGTATGGCCGTCAGGATTTGGGCCAACACATTCTCTGTGTTTGAATTTGACAGTGAAGATCGGCTTGACTGTCTACGGGTGCCTGCCATCTAAAACATGGAACCATCATGGTTCATTAATATGTTTTTTATTTTTGACTTAGGTTTATTAGTAGCAAATGAATTTGTTAATTAATAACACAACACAATGGAAAAAAATAATTATTGGACCTTTCAACAAGGTACTTAAGTCATAAAATGTGAGCTAGTGGGAAACCTCGCTCTGATACCACATGTAACGACCAGCCATTTTTCACGATATTGCGGGCCTTGCTGGCCAGGTGTTACTTAAAGTTTAATAAAACTAGCCCTATAATGACCAGTCCTAACCGGACCGGGTGTTACTTAAAAGATTATATGAATATTATGAAAGCAAATAAGTCTAGCATTTCTAACTCAAAAGAACTTATGTTTCAAACGACAATGTGTGAAGTAATTATCCCACAGTCTTGGACCGTTTCCCATAGCCACATTTATAACACAAGAAAAGTAAAAAGAGAAGTCCACTTAATATCTGTTCACCACTTGAGTTGGTAGAAGAACCACCCTGTCAACTCTTAGTCTTTAGTTCCAACTGCTAACCTGCGGAGGCAATTCTGCGTTAGTAATTAAACACTAAGCCGTATAATTAAATAAAACAAGTCCATAAACTCCCTATCATTATCTATAATAATGGCTATTGTGACCATTCCAACATGTCCATTTATTAGCTAACGGTTTAGTCCACCATGTCCATTAGTTGGATGATGGGTCAGCCACCATGTCCATCTATTGGCTGATGGATTAGTCCATCAAGTCCATTACCGTCTAGCGAGTCCAATCCGCCATGTCCGTTATCGACTGGTGAGTCCAATCTACCATTTCCATTAGTTGGTTGATGGGTCAGTCGACCATGTTCATCTATTGGCTGATGGGTCAGTCCACCATGTCCGTAATTGGCTGGCGAGTCCAATCTGCCATGTCCAATTTATTGGCTGATGGGTCAGTCCATCTTGTCCATTATAGGCTGGCGAGTCCAATCTGCCATGTCCGTTATCGGCTGGTGTGTCCAATCTACCGTGTCCGTAATTAGTTGGCGAGTCCAATCCAGCATCTCCAATTTATTGGATGATGGTCAGTCCATCATCAACATTACCGGCTAGCGAGTCCAATCTGCCATGTCCGTTATCGGCTGGTGAGTCCAATCCACCATGTCCGTAATTGGCTGGCAAGTCCAATCCGCCATGTCCAATTTATTGGCTGATGGATCAGTCCATCATGTCCATTACCAGCTGGACGAGTCCAATCCGCCATGTCTGTTATCAGCTGGTGAGTCCAATCCACCATGTCCATTAGTTGGCTGATGGGTTAGACCACCATGTCAATCTATTGGCCGATAGGTTAGTCCACCTTGTCTGTAATTGGCGGGCTAATCCAATCTGCCATGTCCAATTTATTGGTTGATGGATCAGTCCATCATGTCCATTACTAGCTGGCGAGTCCAATCCGCCATGTCCGTTATCGGCTGGTGAGTCCAATCCACTATGTCCGTAATTGACTGGCGAGTCCAATCTGCCATGTCAATTTATTGGCTGATGGGTTAGTCCATCATGTCTATTCTGGCTGGCAAGTCCAATCCACCATTTCCATTATCGGCTGGTGAGTCCAATCCACCATGTCCATTACTTGGCTGATGGGTCAGTCCAACATGTCCATCTATTGGCTGATGGGTTAGTCCACCATGTTCATAATTGGCGGGCAAGTCCAATCTGCCATGTCTAATTTATTGGCGGATGGGTTAGTCCATCATGTCCATTACTGGCTGGCGAGTCCAATCTGCCATGTCCATTATCGGCTGGTGAGTCCATTCTACTATGTCTGTAATTGGATGGCGAGTGCAATCCGCCATGTCCAATTTATTGGCTAATGGGTCAGTCCATCATGTCCATTACCGGCTGGCAAGTCCAATCCACCTTGTCCATTATTTCTGGTGAGTCCAATCCACCATGTCCATTGGTTGGCTGATGGGTCAGTCCACCATGTCCGTAATTGGCTGGGGAGTCCAATCTGCCATGTCCAATTTATTGGCTGATAGGTCATTCCATCTTGTCCATTATAGGCTGGCGAGTCCAATCTGCCATGTCCGTTATCGGCTGGTGTGTCCAATCTACCGTGTCCGTAATTAGTTGGCGAGTCCAATCCACCATCTCCCATTTATTGGATGATGGTCAGTCCATCATCAACATTACCGGCTAGCGAGTCCAATCTGCCATGTCCGTTATCGGCTGGTGAGTCCAATCCACCATGTCCGTAATTGACTGGCAAGTCCAATCCGCCATGTCCAATTTATTGGCTGATGGATCAGTCCATCATGTCCATTACCAGCTGGCGAGTCCAATCCGCCATGTCTGTTATCAGCTGGTGAGTGCAATCCACCATGTCCATTCAGTTGGCTGATGGGTTAGTCCACCATGTCAATCTATTGGCCGATGGGTTAGTCCACCTTGTCTATAATTGGCGGGCTAATCCAATCTGCCATGTCCAATTTATTGGCTGATGGGATCAGTCCATCATGTCCATTACCAGCTGGCGAGTCCAATCCGCCATGTCCGTTATCGGCTGGTGAGTCCAATCCACCATGTCCGTAATTGACTGGCGAGTCCAATCTGCCATGTCAATTTATTGGCTGATGGGTCAGTCCATCATGTCTATTTCGGCTGGCAAGTCCAATCCACCATTTCCATTATCGGCTGGTGAGTCCAATCCACCATGTCCATTACTTGGCTGATGGGTCAGTCCAGCATGTCCATCTATTGGCTGATGGGTTAGTCCACCATGTTCATAATTGGTGGGCAAGTCCAATCTGCCATGTCTAACTTATTGGCGGATGGGTCAGTCCATCATGTCCATTACCGGCTGGCGAGTCCAATCCGCCATGTCCATTATCGGCTGGTGAGTCCATTCTACTATGTCCGTAATTGGATGGCGAGTGCAATCCACCATGTCCAATTTATTGGCTAATGGGTCAGTCCATCATGTCCATTACCGGCTGGCAAGTCCAATCCACCATGTCTGTTATTTCTGGTGAGTCCAATCCACCATGTCCATTAGTTGGATGATGGGTCAGTCCACCATGTCCATCTATTGGTTGATGGGTTAGTGCACCATGTCCGTAATTGGCTGGCGAGTCCAATATGTCATGTCCAATTTATTGGCTGATGGGTTAGTCCATCATGTCCATTACCGGCTGGCAAGTCCAATCTGCCATGTCCGTTATCGGTTGGTGAGTCCAATCCACCATGTTCGTAATTGGCTGGCAAGTCCAATCCGCCATGTCAATTTATTAGCTGATGAGTCAGTCCAATATGTCCATTGCCGGCTAGCGAGTCCAATCTGTCATGTCCGTTATCGGCTGGTGAGTCCAATCCACCATGTCCATTAGTTCGATGATGGGTCAGTCCACCATGTCCATATATTTGCGATGGGTTAGTCCACCATGTCCATAATTGGCTGGCGAGTCAAATCTGCCATGTCCAATTTATTGTATTATGGGTGTCAGGTCCATTCTGAGATATCCATTATTGGATTATAAAGGGCATAGCCCGTGTTAAACTGAGCCAATTCCTTGACCCTGGTTGCACTCGGTGTATGGTGGTCGAATCTGGGCTCAGGCTGACCAGGTTGTCCACAAGGGAAAGTACATCATTTTAAATGATTATACGGACCTGATAATTTGGTGATGAATCTGCAACTATAACAAAGAGTCCTAAAATTTTCCTTTTTGTGTGTCAAATGTGCTCACAACCTATCCAGAGGATGTTTCATTTAACAACAGAACTTTCCTTTAGATAGAAGAAAATGTGTGGAATTCTAGAAGCATTACATTAAATATGTGTCAAATTTTAAGAAGTCATTATATTAAATTTAATAGAAAAGAACAAAATTACTCATAACTATATTTGTGTGATAAGGAAAGGTCAAACTATGAATGGGTTATAACTGATAAAATATTTATTTCCAAAAATTAATTTAATTAAATAATTGATTTATTTTAAGATTTACAAAACCCTAAATAAAATAACCTAATTATTTTCAAGGTTTTCACAAATTGGGTACTCAACATTCTCCTAACATTTAGATATACACGGTAAAAATGGTATAAAAAAAATTTTATTGAATCATACATGCAGTACACATCAAACAACAAGAAACAATGGCGGCCCAATCCTGATGCTAAATAGTGAAGACCAAGGGGAGGTCTTTCGAGGCATCCAACCTCAAAGCCTACCACCCAAGGATGCTAGGAACATGGAGGGGGTTGCTTGAAGCTCCAAGGAGGAAGAAGAAGGCCAAAGAGAGTAGAAGAAAGTGGTTGGAGGTGAGGAGGGAAGGAGAAATGATGAAAAGGTAAGCAGGTGGATTTTATTGAAAAATGGTGGTTGGTTTGGTGATATCATAGATATGGATATCATATCTATGGAGGTAAGGGTGTCATGCCTATAGAAGTATGGGTGCCATACATATAAAAGTATGGGTGTCATTCCTATAGAGGTATGGGTGCTATACCTATAAGGGTATGTGTGTCATACTTACAGATATATCGGTTGGGTTAGCTAAAGAACTATGGGTCGGGTTAGCTTAAAAAGGTATGGGTTGGGTTTTCTCAAAACCCAAAAACTTAGGGTTTTTACCCTAAAGCAATCAGTTCCACCTCAAAAATTGCACTGCACGTCCCAAAAGGGCTTAGGAGGGTTCGACAGGTGATCAAACACATGGCAAGCATACAAAAGACATGTGAGCAAGGTACATAGTCTTAACATCTAACTATATACAATTAGATTGGACCGAAAATTAAAAAGCCGGGTGTGCCACATCCAACCAGGCGTACCAAATGCCGAAGGAGACTAAGGCTAGGCAACTTACAGTATATCATATATGAACCATGGCAAGAAGGATCAGACCGTACTAACTCGATTTAAGTATCAACCGGACCAACAGTAAAAACCCTTGGGCGGATAACCCGAGTTTTACAACCTCCCCCACTTAGAAAAATTCCACCCCGAAATTTCCTAAGGGGTAACACTCGCATAAAGATGCCACAAAAAGCAACATAAAACATACAATAGCTCTCAACCAAAACACGGAAGGGTGCTAATACTTCGAGTGATCATCCTCCACAATGAAGAGTCTAGGGAAAAGCTGCCGCATCTCTTCCTCACACTCCCAAGTGGCCTCCTCAACACCCGCTGTATACATACTACCCTGCTGCTCTAGCCTGCCACCTTGTGTCTACCCCTCGTCTTGTGCCACATCTTGTATCGGTGTGTAAAACCCACGATTCGAGTCAGGGTTTTATATTTAGAACCAGTCGGTTCGACCGTTATTTTCGAGTCGAGTCAGCTTCAGAACATGTGTACTGAGCCGATGCCGGTCTCGTGTATGAGCCATGAGGGTCATGTGTACCCAAGTATATGATGATAACGTCATGAACACAGCAGAAAAGAATGAGTTATCAGAATATATAAGAGTATGTAGTTCATTTTTTTTATTATGATATATAATGGATCGTAGAATTAGTTTTAGGCCGTTTACCACGTTAGGACGCGTTACGGGCATTTTGGGTGGGTTGATAGTTCTAGAGCATATCATTATGATTTTTTTTTGTGTTGTTTGATTTTACGGGATTTTTCTGATTTTTATGAATTATTTTTAGAATTTAATACGACTTAGTTACTATACTTGACCCGAGCTAGAGACGAGTCAAGTCTTAATTACAAGTTTGCCACCCAACCAATTCTTCTCCACCCTCGATCTTTTCTCCCCCACACCCAAACCCTAGCCGCAGTGCCGCCCCTATTCGCGCGCCACCGCTGCCACGGCCGACGCCGTACTAGCTCCGCCACGACGTTGCCGTGCCGCCCCGACCAGCCCGACCGCTGCCAGGCCGCCCCGACGTCGGAATTGGCCCGCCTAGCGCCGCGGCTACATTTCGGTCGCGTCGCCGATTCCACCACCGGCGAGCATCGCCACCACGATCAAGTGGTCGCCTCAGCACCCTCGACCACCCAGTGACCCTTCCTGACCGGAGCGGAGGCGGTCGCCTCCGTGGCCGGCCGGATCTAGCCACCATCACCACAGCCTATGTTTTAGCCATTTTCCGGCGAGCCACCGCCTCGGCCGACCATGTCATTGTCGTAGATGTGTCGGGCTCACCGAGCCGGTTCCAATGGCACCCTATAAGACCCCTATCCAGCTAGTAGACGCCGCCGGTAATTTGTCGGCTGGAAAACCGCTGAAAAAACGGGTTTGCTGGAATTTGCCGGATCTTCCGAGGAGTTCATCCAGTCGATCCCGATCGAATGTCGGACGCCGATGAGCGCCGAATTCGAGCTCCGAGACACGCGACGGAACCCTAGCCGTCGCCGATTGCCAATGACGTGAGGTAAAATTACCTCTGAATTTATAATTTAAACTTGATGATTGTTAGCATAGCATGCTAGGGTTGGTTTATTGATGTGATTAATGTTTAATGATAGATGAAACAATGAGTTGCATGATGAGATTAAGTGTGAATGAAGAGTAAGTGGTCTAATGAAGTAGATCAGGTCATAGCATGATAAGTGACCACGACATAAGTTACAGACACGTAATAAAATTAGTATGAATAGGATGAGCTAGGATTAATTAATTTTTATGATTTTCTGATTGTTATGTTGATGGATGCTTGCATTGTGATTGTGATGTTATTGAGTTTGATGCATCATTTAGTTAGCGGGCGTTAGTATTTAGTTTTGATGTGTAGGTACGGAGTAGGAGCTCACCGCCTAGGCGCAATGACACGCTTGGAGCTTCTACCAGGTCCGTTTAGGACTCGTCTCTGATTTACTCTTTCAATTGTATGTTTAATTTATTGCCTGCAAGACGTAAAGTGGCTAATTAAATATTTGACTAATAATTAGATCACATAAAAGTCTACGAAAAATTACCTAATAAACCAATAATTTTTTTATGTAATACTGAAAAATTTTCGAGTTAAAAGAAAATTCATTCTAATGGTTAATTTGATCAGATTTTTTAGTATACGGGAACTAAGTTAATAATCCTGTTACTATAATTTCGATTGAAAAATCACTAGAAAAAATATTCATCTATGGGAAAATTATATAATAAATTAAGGAGTTTACTAAGTGTCCTACTATTGTCTATGGAAATTTTTGGAGCATTTGTGCATGTAAATAATTCAGTAGAATTTTCTAATTTTACCCTCGTTGGGTAAATTACAAAAACACTTAATAAGAAATCAATATTAGAAAGATTATGTAGGCTCAATTACAAGGAAATTTGACCTGAAAAATCAATGGGTTACGTTTTTATGTGTTACATAACTATTCCAATAGACCCAAGCCCATTTGGACTTCTCAGGCCCATGGGCCGAAATTTTGAAGTTTGCTATGCAGTGAAAGGGTACTACTAACAGCACATTAATCTGACCTTAATTAACCTCAATCAACATGATAATGCACATATTATCATTTATTAATATTTATAATAGATCCTTAGGGTGTATAGAACTAGTGGTTCAAATTTTAGCTTAATTAGATACCATATGTTCTGTATGGAAAATCGTCTATTTAATCCGACGATAAAACACTAAGTACGAAATCAAGCACTAAGTATAATTATATCCCCAAACCTTGAATTAAACTACCAAATGCGGTTTAACCCATCACTAAGCAAAATAAGTATGTTAATTAAGTTTTACATATTATACATGTGTGTCCAGATTTTCACAAGTTAAGCATAAAATTTATCATACATGTTTTAGATGTGAGATTTGTACGATCATGGTCTTTTTGTTTTCTCACAACATAAATCTATAAGTTCTATGTTGAGAATATCGACTGATTTGGCATGGATCATTATTGAAAGGTCCAAAATTCGACAAAAGGCGGCAACTTTAAAGGTTCCATTGATATGATCGCTCATTTCCCCAATCTTTATACCCTGATATGATTTTCATGTAATGATATATCTGATGAACATCTGTTAAGAATGTTGTGATCTTAATATTATAAATTTACTATACTAAAGTTACCTCAACTAAGGCCTGAACAAAATTTATGAAACATTGTGTTCCTCTCCTGTGTTCTTTGTTGATTGTCTGTGTTGTGTGTTTAATTAAATTTTTGACTAATAATTAGATCACATAAAAATTTATAAAAAATTGCCTAATCAACCAACAATTTTTTATATAATCCTTAAAATTTTGTTGTTAAACGAAAATTCATTCTATTGGTTAATTTGATCGGATTTTTGAAGTATGCGGGAACTAAGTTCATAATCCTGTTACTATGAGTTCAATTGAAAAATCAGTGGAAAAAATATTCATTTATGGGAAAATTATGTAATAAATTTCTGAGTTTACTAAGTGTCCTACTATTGTTTATGTAAATTTTTAGAGCATTTGGGTATGTAAATAATTCAGTAGAATTTTCTAATTTTACACTCGTTGGGTAAATTACAAAAAACACTAAATCAGAAATCAATATTAGAAAGATTATGTAGGCCCAATTACAAGCAAATTTGACTTGAAAAATCAATGGGTTAAACTTTTAAGTGTTATATTACTATTCCCATTGACCAAAGCCCATTTGGACTTCTCAGGCCCATGGGCCGAAATTTTGAAGTTTGCTATGCAGTGATTGGGTACTGCTCACAGCACATTAATCTGACCTTAATTAACCTCAATCAACATGATAATCCACATATTATCATTTATTAATATTTATAACAGATCCTTAGGGTGTCTAGAACTAGAGGTTCAACTTTTAGCTTAATTAGATACCATTTGGTCTGTACGAAAAATTGTTTAGTTAAATCCGACGATAAAACACTAAGTACGAAATCATGCACTAAGTGAGAATTATAACCCCAAACCTTAAATTAAACTACCTAATGGGGTTTAACCCATCACTAAGCAAAATAAGTATGTTAATTAAGTTTTACATATTATACATGTGTGTCCAGATCTTCACAAGTTAAGCATAAAATTTGTCACTCATGTTTTAGATGTCAAATTTGTACGATCATGGTCTTTTTATTTTCGTCACAACATAAATCTACAAGTTCTATGTTTAGAATATCGACTAATTTGGCATGGATCATCATGAAAAGGTCCAAAATTTGACAAAACGTGGCAACTTTCAAGGTTCCATTGATATGATCGCTCATTTCCCCAATGTTCACACCCTGATATGATTTTCATGTAATGATATATCTGATGAACATCTTTTAAGAATGTTGTGATCTTAATATTATAAATTTACTGTACTAAAATTACCTCAACTAAGGCCTGAACAAAATTTATGAAACATTGTGTTCCTCTGCTGTGTTCTATGTTGATTGTCTATGTTGTGTGTTTAATTAAATTTTTGACTAATAATTAGATCACATAAAAATCTATAAAAAATTACCTAATAAACCAATAATTGTTTTATGTAATCCTCAAAATTTTGGAGTTAAAAGAAAATTCATTCTAATGGTTAATTTGATCAGATTTTTGGAGTATGCGGGAACTAAGTTAATAATCCTGTTACTATGATTTCAATTGAAAAATCAGTGGAAAAAATATTCATCTATGGGAAAATTATATAATAAATTTATGAGTTTACTAAGTGTCCTACTATTGTCTATGTAAATTTTTAGAGCATTTGGGCATGTAAATAATTCAGTAGAATTTTCTAATTTTACCCTCGTTGGGTAAATTACAAAAAACACTTAATCAGAAATCAATATTAGAAAGATTATGTAGGCCCAATTACAAGGAAATTAGACCTGAAAAATCAATGGGTTAAACTTTTAAGTGTTATATAACTATTCTAATTGACCCAAGCTCATTTGGACTTCTCAGGCCCATGGGCCGAAATTTTGAAGTTTGCTATGCAGTAATAGGGTACTAGCTCACAACACATTAATCTGACCTTAATTAACCTCAATCAACATGATAATCCACATATTATCATTTATTAATATTTATAACAGATCCTTAGGGTGTCTAGAACTAGAGGTTCAACTTTCAGCTTAATTAGATACCATTTGGTTTGTACGGAAAATCGTCTAGTTATGTCCGACGATAAAACGCTAAGTACGAAATCATGCACTAAGTAGAATTATAACCCCAAACCTTAAATTAAAATACCTAATGGGGTTTAACCCATCATTAAGCGAAATAAGTATGTTAATTAAGTTTTACATATTATACATTTGTGGAGGCTTTGCCTCATGTGTGATCATATTATAATTCGGATTTCATCTCCTGTTTGGTTACACGGGGGTTGACCTTATCACTTTGGGACGCAGAGCTCCACTCATTTGAATCCATAGGACTCTTGCTTCACCCTTATGTTTGGCTCTTGAGTGTCATGTTTAATCACAATTTAAACGATAGGATGGTGTCTGCGGCGTTTTTATTGGATCCCTCCAATACCATGCCATTTAGTCGTATTTTATCGTGAGTTTAATAAAACCAACTGGATGAGATCCCTTGTTAGTTTTTGAATTGAAGCTCTAGAAATGCATAATACAAGCCTCTTCCCTAAGCATATTATATAAGTATGCATATTTTTACGGATTTCATGAATAATAGAGTGAGCAGTATGGAGATATGCAAATTATATAAGTACATGCATTTTTACGAATTTCACAATTAAGAGAGTAAGTGGTATGGAGACATACAAATTGCACTAGTACCCTTTCTACCCTTAAGTGGTGCCATGTATGTAGGGCATTGCAAATGCACCACATTTCTAGAAATTGTGGTACTTTGTTTCCTAGCCGCATGGATACTGTGGTGGGTGATATTGGAAGATGTGAAGGCATAACCAATATATGAATGTTTATATGTTTGTAAGATGCCTCTTTTGTAATGGCCCGCTCATTCCGAACTATGAGCAAAGTGTTACTATATAAAACTAAGTGTCTTATAAATTAATTTTTGATTAATTTTTAATATTTTAAATAAATCAATGACATAAAATTTAATATAACAAATGCTCAGAGTAATCTAAGCCCAATGAACCAAATCGAAATCCCACTACCATGTAAACAATATAAAAGTATAATAGCAAATAAGAAAAATTTTCAAAAGTCTAATAACAAAGTCCTCTACCTATCCCAACTCTACCCATCCTTCCATGCTCATACCTACGGAGGCAATTCCGCGTTAGTGATAAAAACACTAAGTCATATAATTACAAGAAACAAGTTAATATATTCCACAGTGTCATTAATTAAACATTTTAGCGATTATGAGCCTATGCTGAGCTCTTAATATGCCGGGAGGGGCAGCCACCTCATCCTGCTACAATCCCATATATGCCCATGCACGCTATGTGGCCCACGGCCTATAGTTATTGATATTTGTCATTGACTCATCCTCTCAGTATTACAAGTGCATAATGAGCCACTTTGCGCCACTGCACCCTATCACCCTTTTCAGCATGGGGCCAGGTATTTAATCTTTCAAGAATCTTAAAGGTATGGCCCTGTATTAGACCAAGTCAATTCTTTAACCTCGGTTGCGCTCGGTGCATGGTGGTCGAATGTGGGCTAAGGCCGACCAAGACTGCCAAATATGAATTTATAACATTTCAAGTAATTATACGGACTTGGAATTTTGATGAGGCACCCACAACTACAACACGTGATCCTAATGTGAATAAAGCTTCTCTAAAGTCTTCCCTTTGTGAGCCAAATGTGCTCACAAACCGTCAAGATGATGCTTTAGTTACCATCAATAGAATTCTCCTTTCTATAAAAGACTATATGTGGAATTTAAGAAGTCATTGCATTAAATTTTATAGAAAAAAACATAATCACACATAACTATATTAAATATCAACCATTCATGTGATAACAAAAAGTCAAAAATTGATTGTTAAGTTAATATGAATGGGTGTCAAATCACATTCATAACTCCCAATCCCAAAAATTTAATAAACAAAACTTATTTAAAACCATCCATAAATACCACCGTACTGATACGCTAAAAGTAATAATTGATAATTTATGACATTGATTCTTAAGAATTAATTTAATTAAATAATATTTATGATTCGTTCTAAGATTTAGAAAATTCTAAATAAAATAACATAATTATTTTTGGAATTTTACAATCTCCCCGGCTTAGGAATTTTCGTCCTCAAAAATATAATAAGAAGAAAAATTAGGGTTTTACAATCTCCCCAGCTTGGGAATTTTTGTCCTCGAAAATATAATAGGTTCATCAGGAGAAAAATTGAGGTTTTACAATCTCCTCAACTTGAGAATTTTTTGTCCGCAAAAATATAATAAGGTTATAAGGAGAAAATTACTCATTCATCTAACTTCTTCCTTATCATAACTTAGGCGTTTCTTCCATTAGCGTTGGTATACTTGTATCTAGCTCTATAGAACTTAGTTTAAATATCTTCATATTTTCCTATAAAAGTTTATTTTAGAAAAATCACGATTTATAATTTTCTTTCCACTTCTACTTTGTGATGGTTGATCATGTGAGTCATTTTGATCTACTTCTTCACTACTTCTACATCATAAAGCCAAATTGTTCGATTACACTTTAAAAGTTGTTTATCTATTGCATGTGAGTAGTCATTTGAAATGACTTGACAAATATCTATATTCTTCATTAGTGTTGTTTCTTTCCATAAACCAATATCTTTCCACATAACATACTATTATTCATTGGTGCATTTTATTTTTTATTTAAGCATCGCCACTCATATGCATAGCTAAAGTGGGGCACATTGTCCCATGACACTGTCATCTAGATCGCACAAGTGTCCCACCGATACTACCTAGATAACACCTTTGATTGTAAAGGTGTCCCATATATGCTCATTGGTTAAGTATCACGTCCACCTAGCATGATACATAAGTGACACACCATCCCATACTGGTATTTATGCCTTAACACACTTCTAGAATGTTCTCTAACACAATAGAAGTTTTTTAATATGATAAAGATATCTCTCCATAAATCAATTATCTACATAATACCTCAGGATATCATATCCTTCTAAAGGTTCCATTTTAATTTGCCGTTTAAGTTACAACTTGTTCTGAATCTAGATGTCGCCACCTCAATCCCCACTATGAAAAATTTTTTTCGTCAACTCTTCAAAGCATCCCCTCATGTTTAATAACACTAACAATGTTACTTCATCTCTATCTTCTTATTTCTATTTTTTTATTATTTCTTTTCAATAAAAAGGTACAGAGTTATGTGATCTAAAGTGTCCTATCAGCTTCTTCTACATTATTTTCTAATTATTTAACAATTATCCAAATTTTATTATCATTTAGTAGTCATTTTGCTTTAGTGTCTTACAATTTATTTTAACACCATACCAATAGATTTTTTTTCTAAGAAAAAATATCTTGAACTACCCAATATTGTTGTTACACCAACCTTCCAATTTGGCACTTCTGACTCTTGGCTAGTCCAATCTTGTCCTTACCATTCATATCTTCCAAACCATGAGCAATCTCTCAGGTTTTAGATATCATTATATCCACAATCACTTAATTGGATGCTCCTCTAGCCCCTACACCCCTAGAAAGTTGTCAAAAGTAGTCTTTTAACATTAACTCGTATTGTTGATGTTCACCCACAACCCATTTTATACACACCCATAATTACTTACAATTTAATTAATTCTATAAAAGAATGATCAATCCTTATATAAAATAAATTTACCCTTGGGACAGTGGACTCTTAAACTTTTAACAATGTAAGGCAATTTGCATGGTTCCATAGGAAACATAGCTCTGATACCATTTATAACGACCCAACCCAACGTACAACATAATGGGCCTACATCATTTCTTCAAAAGTGGTTAACAAAGTTAAAGATCAATAGTTCATTCTCACTTATAAACAAGATCTTATCCCAGTAAGTATTAGATGTGGGACTAAGTTGAAGGATCTCACAATCCACCCACCATTGGAAATTTCGTCCCCGAAATTCCTACACTCGGCCCATTGCTAGCCTCAGCATATGTTCGTGTCTGGCCCGTGACTGACAGCATTAGCCAACATCCCTAGTCCAACCCACCATTCTAACAGAGAACCAGGTTGCTCTGATATCATTTATAACAACCCAGCCCAAAGTGCAACATAATGGGCCTAAGTCATTTCTTCAAAAGTGGTTAACCAAGTTAAAGATCCATATTTTAATCCCACTCAGAAACATGATCTTCTCCCAATAGGTATTAGATGTGGGACTAAATTGAGGGATCTCACATCTTTGTAGGCAATTATGGTATGATATGTGGCTGCATCAGCCTTTGCTTACTACCCTTTATGATTCTGGAAGTTTCTACAACTTTTTGTGGGTGTTTACATACCCATTTGTCGGTAATGCTATATTCCTAGTCTCTACAGGACCAGTAATCAATTCATTGATAACTGACATTTTTCTCTAATAGGTGATTAGTCTTTTGACTGGCATAGGCAGACGGATCGAAAGGCTCATGACAAGGTATTTTTGTTGTATTTGTGTTAATTACCGAATTGATGTAATATGAAATTGAGATGTAGTATGTTACAGGAAGAAGCAACGAAGTTTTTGAACCACGGATGCACGAATCGGCCGATTCCGAGTGGAATCGGCCGATTTTAATCGGATCGGCAGCGTGCCGATCCAATTTTGGGGCCGAATCGGTCGGCCCCAAATAAGTGTCCAAATCAGCCGATTTACCCCGATTCCGACCGATTTAAATCTGATTCCGAATCGGGGTAAATCAGGAAGAATCAGTTTTTTGGGTAAATGACTAAAATATCGTAGGTATGATATTTATTAAATTATTTAGGCATGGGTAAATTAGAATTTTGATTTTAAAAACCTAAAATTACCCCATCTCCCCCACTCCGCTGCCGCGCTTCCACCCTCCGCCACGCTTCCTCGCCTCTGACCAACTCCGACCGGGCTTCCGACCTCGCCTCCGCCCTCGCAACCTCACCTCCGACGGGTGGCTGGCCGATAGCACTGTGTACACGAACCTCGCCTCCGACGGATGGCCGTCTAAACGGTGATTTTTGTAAAGTTGGATTTTTTTGTTTAAATTGAATGTTGTGATGTGCAAATTGTTATCTATGTTGTGTTGTGCAAATTGTATGGTATGTGTTGGGCAAATTGTAGGCTATGCTTCACATATTTTGTTGTGTTGTGCAAATTGTTATCTATGTTGTGTTGTGCAAATTTGGGATTCATGATCAATATTTTTTCATTGTTGAGTTGTGCAAAATTGCATGTTGTGCATGCAAATTGCTATGTGTTGTGCAAATTGTATGATCAAATTTTTTTGTGCAAAAATTGTGTTGTGCTGTGCAAAAATTTTTTCAAATGCTATGTGCTGTGCGATATGCTTTTTCATTTTGTTCATGCGTCCAAATTGCTTGAGCTATGCAAATTGTCACAGGGAAGATGGATTGTGTGTTGTGCAATTGTTGTGCTGTACAAATTATATGTTGTGTAAATTGTTGGTGTTGTGCAAATTGTTGGTGCGTTCAAATTTGCCTGCTCTTCCAAACGAGATTGGGATTTCAATTACAAACCCTCCCCTTAGTATCTTCTAGGCTATAATGAAGCTCTACACTAACATACCATGCAAGGTGAATGCTTAGGTGGTAATTCATCTGCTCTATGGAATAAAGTTTTGACATTTGTTTGTTTCTGTCAAATTTGATGCTCACCCTTTTATTGATGTTGATCAGAAACTATAATTTTTTTCCCCCTCAAACTATCTAGCTGCTCTTAGGTGGTAGAGCTTTTGACATTTGTAAATCTCGATCTTTATTTAAGGGACGTTTGCAAATCTCTGATTTATGGTTCACTTTTCATTTCGAGGATTGTAGGTATGCTTGTTGCCGAACCAGTAATAACTACTCACCGAGTTGGCTCAATCTCACCTGTTAAGGGTGCAATACCAAGTGAATTCGTTCCAAGCTGACTCGAGTTTAGGCTTTCTACTTTTTGGTAATGTTGCTTTTCAAAGGCCCTCTTTAGGAAAGTATTCTATGTGTGATCTAGAGGAAGAAAATTATATATTGTTCACAATTGTACGCAATTATTTGAAATAGAATGTTGTTCATAAATTCGATAAAAAATTTGCAATTGTATGCTGTGCAATTTGGTTGATTCAAGTTCAAAATTCATTTGGTTTGTTATATGTCGGGTGTGAATGTTTTTATATTATAGATCTCATACCAAATAAGTCACAGGGAAGATGGATTTTGGATGGGAATATGGCAGACTAGTTGATGCATCTAAGAAGCAAGTCATCTATAACTTTTGTGAAAAAACTATAAGTGGAGAGGTATATCGCTTCAAGCAACATATTGCTGGAGTCAAAGGAAATGTTGCTACTTGTAAGAAAGTTCCTAAAGTAGATGCACAAAAAATGAAAGATTATTTCAAAAGTGTGGAAAAGGCCAAAAAAGAAAAACAAAGGATTAGAGAAGAAATAGGGTCATATGGTTTGAATGACTTAGATATGGAAGAGATGGAAGTTCGGGAGCAAAGTGTTGGGTGCTCTAAGTCTACTGGGAAGAGGAAGGCACCTATTGTTGAAAGTGAGAAGAAGAATACATAAGGTCAAATGAGATTTTCTACGGCAATAGAAAAGAAAGCAAAAGAGCAATTGCACACAGCCATTGCTTGATTCTTTTATCACTGTGTTATTCCTTTCCATGTTGTAGACTCGCCTTACTTTCAGAAAATGATTTATGTGGTAGGTAAATACAGTAATCAAGGGATCAAACCTCCGGGTAGAAATTCTTTGTCAGGTAATCTTCTTACTGCTGAAGTGGCTTCCATAAATGCTAGCTTAGAGGATATAAAAGTATCTTGGAAGATAATAGGCTGTTCTATTATGTCCGACGGGTGGACCAATCAATCCGATAGAACTTTGATCAACTTTCTAGTTTGCTGCCCAAGAGGAATGTATTTCCTTGGATCAGTTGATGCTTCAGACAAAAAATAGGGTGCTACGTATTTGTTTAGTTTACTGGACAAAGTAGCAGAAGAAGTTGGGGAGGAAAACGTTGTGCAAGTCATTACTGATAATGCTTCGGCGTACAAAGCTGCGGGTAGATGCTAGAACATAAGAGACCACATCTATTTTGGACTCTGTGTGCTGCCCATTGTATAAACTTGATGCTTAAGGACTTTGCAAAAATTAAGAAAGTTGAAACATGCATTATGAATGCACAAAAAGTCACCAAACTAATATACAACCACTCATGGTTGTTAGCTCTTATGAGAAATAATTTCACAAATGGGCTTGAATTGGTGAGACCTAGGGCTACTCAATTTGCTACTCACTTTTTGACAATTGCTAGTTTCCTAGAACATAAGCAGGCACTGAAAAATCCGTTTGTTTCTGTAATGTATTCATCATCGAAGTTTGCAAAAGATGAGGATGGAATAGCAGCTGAAAATATTGTCTTAAATGCACATTTTTGGAAGAAGATGGAATTTGTGTATAAAATAATTGAGCTACTTGTTCGTTTTTTGAGATTGGTAGATAGTGATGAAAGACCTTCGATGCCATTTGTTTATGATGAAATGCAAAAGACTATCGAAAAAATAAAAGAGGTACATGGCATGAAAGTCGAACGATACAAGTTATTTGTTGATATCATCACCAAGAGATGGGCGAATCAATTTTGTCATCCTCTTCATGCTACAACATATATGCTTAATCCTCAAACTCGTTATCGCCCTGACTCTACCATTGTATGCTCTTATTTGACTTACATACCTTTATGATTTTTTTAACAATTTCATATTGCTTGTGTTTGATTGGGAATAATTTTGTAGCCAAGTGAGGTGTATTGTGAATTCAATGATGTCATTTGTCGTTTGGAAGTCAATAAGGTAGCTCGATCCATTGCATCTTTGTAGGTCAAGATACTATTATTTTTAATTTTTATATATAAATGTTTATGTATAACTAAATATGATTATTCATTTTTTAAAATATTTTGTAGTGGTCCAATTTTGTATTTGTAAAAGGAGATTTTGGACATTCTCTTGCAATTACCAATAGAAAAGTCCTTCACCCAGGTAAAATCCACCTTTCTCCAAATTTCATATTTATAGCAAGCTTATAAGTACATCAATTTGTCAAATGTAGCATCATGGTGGGAGTAACATGGTATAAGTTGCCCTGAATTACAAAATATAGCTATTAGAATACTTAGTCAAACTTCATCATCATCGGGTTGTGAACGTAATTTGAGCACTTTTGACCAAGTACATACCAAAAAAGAAATCGACTTGCAAGGAAGAGAGTAAATGATCTTGTATATGTTCATTACAACATGCGGGCCAAAGAAAGCGAGTTGAGTTGGGTTGGAGAATGGGACAACCCATCACCATTGGTATGTTTAAATAAAGCTTACATCACAATCATGATTTTGTGTATGAATTTTTTTTTGAATTGAAATGAATACGGTATGACATTTTTTATGCAGGATGATTTCTTTGGTACCAATGTTGGCAACAATGATGGTGAAGACGAAGAGACCTTTGTAGCGAATGAAAGTGGTACCACATTGAAAACTGCAATTAGATCGTGTTCTACTACCTCTAATGGTTTGTCTTTGCCTCCTGAACCTGAGGGAGTTCATATGAGTGGGAGTTATATGCCTCCTTTTACATAGGGATCTTGTGTTGATGCAGATGATAGCTCTACTCTTCCCATTGGTGATAATGATTCAGACTCCGAAGATGCTTCAGATGATGAATTAGATGATTTAGTAATCACTATCTAAAATGGTGCTGAACATTCATTTTTTGGACTTGTATTAATGTCTTGTTGTTATTATTTGATACGACACAAATGATGATATATCAAATGTTATACTTATGACATTGAGGTATTATGATGATAAATTGTGATGCTCTTTTATACTTGTATTAAATTATAAATTTATGTATTTCTGTTAAAAAATTATATAATTATGTATTTCAGGTATTTATGTTATGAGTTGTCAAATTTTTGTATATGACTGATTTGGACCGATTCAGGCCGATTCAACTGAACTAATTCCTGTCCGATTTAGACCAATTCTGACTTCCTCGAAAATTGATTCCAATTCCAATTCCGATTCCGATTTATGCAACCGTGGTTTGAACTTTTATGATTCGGGATAAGTTGATTGATTGTTGTTGTGTACATGTGTTTTATATATCATTATATTATTATTGTTGTGCAGACACACTTTGGGGCACTCTAACTATTGTCTGCAAGGTATAAGCATCAAAGTCCTGGAACATGATGAGGAGCTTATTAGGTACACTAAATAGATGTATTGTAGCTACGTGAGTGTGTGATAAAGAAACGTGGGTAGGAGGAGCATGCGGTTCACACCGTTTGAAGACCCATGTGAAGTCCGGGTGTTAGGGTTTGATGGCCCTAGCATCCAATGATGTTGTGTTTAATTATTTTATTTTCTTGCGCTTGTCAGGTATGTAGAACAGGTCACCACAACCCTTGTTCAAATTCTCTGCATTCATCTACATGTAAAAAATTAAGCAATGTAACAGATCACTTGAACTAAGTAGTAAGAAAAGGTTCATATAATAGCAGGCAACCTCAAAACTGTAGTTGAGGTGTGCCTCTTCTGTAGTTGAGAGTGATCATCAATATTTTTAAAGTCACTACTCATAGTCGCAGGAGAGGTTTTGCCTCTGTTGGGGCTAGGGGTGATCATATAGAATCCTTAAGTTTAATAATCTCTCTATGCTAGTATGAATCTGCATGCATATCTTATGAAACCTTGTGAGGTTGCCCATCTTAAGGCTCCTCGAAGGTTGAGATATGCTTCCATAAAGTTTGCTCGAGAGTAGTCCAACGAATAATTTTCCAAATTATTATATCGTACTTTAGTCCACCCATGGACCAAAAAATGGGGTGTTACAATATATATATATATATATATTTATATATATATATAACACCCCAATTTCTATTCACATAAGAACCAAATCAGAAATATTACGATCAAGTTAAGTCATGTTTAAAGTTGTCAACCAGTACGACTCGATCGATAAAATAGATCGAAACAACCTTCTTGGTGTCATGAGAATAGAAGGCATTGTTAAATATGCGTCAAAACACATCAAATATAAATAAAAGTAAGAAAGTAAATAATTGCGTTGAGCTCAAGTGTGTCAGCATTTATCTGTCCTCCCACCAAAGTCGACTACAGATTTACATGACCTACATATATTATATAAAAAACGTCAGTAACGAGTGTTACTTGTCCGAAAAATAACTAATACAAATTGGAAAATGGGTATTCCATTACCCATAGAAACTTAAAAAAACTTCAGCATTGCCTCACATTAGGCAATAAGTAAACATAGTTAAACAAGTGTCGGCTCATATGCATGGCTAATATTCATATTCATACATACAGCGCTTACACCCTCACATCCTCCATATTACACCTGCCACGGTACTCGGTGGCAAAAGGAATGATCAAGTTAGTGCCACAAATTTCAGAAATATACTACATTATGCATTAACCTCATACACCTCACTACCTCAGGGTTTGAAGGAGTACTATTGTGGTCAATACATATCTCTGTACTACACATTCTCTTATTTATGAAATCCATAAAAATTTGCATACTTATATAATAGGTTTAGGGAAGAGGTTTGTTTCATACACTTTTAGAGCTTCAGTTCGAAAACCAACAAGGGATCTCATCCTTGTAGTTTTATTTAACATGTGTAGAAAACATGACTAAATAGCCCCGATAAAACACCACCGATGTCATCTTATGCCTAAAACACGATTAAACTTGACACGTAGAGAGTCAAGCAGAGAGGAGTGTCCTACAGACCTGTAGTCCAAGCTCCAAGCGCATCGATAGATCTACGGCGAGCACAGACTTTGTAACATACATTGAAACCCACTACTAAGCAAAATACCAATGTCTTTATATAATGCATACTCGTGGCATATGCTCATATCATTAATACATCATAATAAATAATAATATTTAACAAATAAATCAATAATAAATACAATCATAGATAATTAAATAAATAATAAATAAATACACATAAATAATACTCTAATAATAAAATAATAATATAATTATACTATATAAATACACGGATAAACATGAGTAACTATCATATATACTTGTATTAGTAAACATGTAAATAATTAAATAAACAAACAAATAATTAATTAAATAAATTAATAGATAAATAAATGACTAATATTAATTAATCATGAAGAATATTAATATAAACATTAAATATACGAACGTACAACTAAATATGTATAAATAATAACACGAGTAAGAAATAATTAACAATCAATCAATTAGTTAATTAAAATAAGATAAATATAAATAAAAATAATATCTATGAATATATACATTATCAATAACAATAATTAGGCACATAATCATTTATCATAGTCAACAAATATATAAATAATAAGAAATGAATAATCATGAATAAATAAATACAATAATTAATAAATAAATAAAAACACTCATAATATCTAATCATGCTAGACAATGTGAATATACATCTAAACTATTATAGGCGTTCTCAACTTACCAAAAATAGTGCAAGAGTAGACCAAAACGGTCTAAAATAAGTTGAACCAGACCGAACCAATCTGAACCAGACTAAACCAAGGTAAACCAATCTAGGTTGCTTGGGCGGACATGAGCTGGACTGGCAGACTTGGGCATGAAGAGGCAGACCGAGGGGCGGCGGTGTCTGTGGCCGGAAAACGCCGATGGCAATGCAGTTGGGGTCACCATTGGTTGGGATCAATAGCCAATGTGCCAAGGAACATGACGATGGTGGCGATCAGCGGTGTCCGGTCAGTGGCTAGCCGAAAATTGGCCAGAAAGGGGAGGTATCGTCGCCACCATGTAAATAATTTTGTCAGCCTTAGATGCTGACTGTAAAACAATGGCAGTGCAGGGATCACAGAAGGCTTTTCTGTGTTGTGGATGACTTTGATGAAGTTTAAAGCGATGCTACTCATGATGGTATAAAAATGCATGGATTTATTTTTGTCTCAAATATATTGGAACTCTGATATGGTTATTTTTCTTATGCAGCCAAGATACTGGAGTGCTTTTATTGTTCATAATAATAGAAATCCTTTTGCTTAAATTTAAATTTTAAGGCAAAAAGAGTTTCCACTATTCACCATTAGACTATCTTAGTGACAACCTTGAAGAGTTTATGGATTTTAATTTTGGTGCAATTTGTTTTTGTAGGATCGTGGGATGCAGTGGTTACCTTCTTTTTCTTAGATACTGCACAAAACATTGTTGAGTACATCAAAATAATTTCAATAATTCTCAAAAATGAGGAGTAAGTTACTTTCAAATACTGTCTCCAGGTCATGATGTTTATTGTATTGTCTGGATATGAACAAGATATATAGTTAAATTACATGGGTTTTGAATCTGTCTTTTGTGTATTTCAAAAGGCTATGGCTGTCATTTGGAAGTTAGATTTGATTTCTGATTTGAGGCTGTATCTACGGGTTAGAGGATTTGGATCGTGGTCCCGGAGCATACAAGGCTTGACTTGGAGATCAAACCGAGTGTTATGTACTAGAAATTCAATCCCAATTTTGATATGTTTAAGATTGTACGAAATCAAGTGGGCACTATTTTAAAAGCTGTTGCATACAATTTGTTCATGACTAGTAAGTGCACGTATGCTACTGTAAGACAAACAGATACAAGTGGCTTATGGACTGATAATAACCCGATCTGCAGGTGTGGATAAATCTTGCACCACTGCTTTACCATTTTGCAGAATCTTATGGTCGAGATGAGGTAGGTATTATCTCCCTTTTTCGATTGATATTGGAGTTATGTTCAAATATTCCTACTCTATTGGTTACGCAGATATCAATAGAAATAGAAATAATAGGAAACTTGCTAAGTAGATATTTTTCGTGTTACCCACAAATGATGTTTTGCTAGTGGATCCCATTTAATTATACTTTGCTCTTATGGATATATTTTCAATGACTTACAAAGTGTTGTAGACTTTTAGTTCAAAATTTGCAAAATACTCAAAAAATTCTTGAGTGATGGTAGTTCAAATCCATTGAGATCCTATTTAATTAATATTTAATAAAAATTTAAAATATTATAATTATGTAAATAGACAAAAAAGTATGTTATATTATGGTTGTGTTTCAAGTAACATAAATACAATAACATTACAAAATATTATAATCCCTAGAAATAATCAATGTTTTGGGGTGGCCTTGTAGGAGCCGGTGACAAGCAGAGGAGTGCGAGATGGTGAGGAGAACCTCCCTCAGTGCGCGTGGAGCAGAACTCCAGTGAAGAATCATTGGAAGCTGCATTAGCAGAGATCATAGCAAAGAGAGATCATCTGGAGGGGATGAAGGTGGTGTTCCAAATTGGTCTCATGTGCACCATGAAACAAGCTACTCACCGGCCTTCTATGCAGCAAGTGTTGCTGCTGTTGGAGCAGTGTGCTCCCATCAACTCCGGCCAAAAAAGTCCAGATCAAGCTCATGTTGGGTACAGCTTAGAGGCTCAACGTCACAGTCCCAGCACTTGTGCATTTCATAGTTCTGTGACAGGAAGTAGTTGTTCATCAACCCTTGGTCACCTTGTGACCCAGAGCACCCCTATCATGACTTACCATACTTTTGACGGGTGACATGAAATTGCTGCACCACCACATGTAGAAATGCTTATTTTGTAAATCTGTACATATGTTTCCGAAAAATTTGTAGAATGAACTTTAAAATTCAATAAGACAGGAAGTAACTAACAAGAGATGTTTTGCTTTTCAAAATCAGCTACAAGTATCAACATTCTCTACATGAAGGATTATTATGACAGAGAATAAACTTCTTTTCATGACTGTTGATAATCTGTAGCCAGGAAAAGAAGAAACCAACACAGCAAAGGAGCTGGGGCTGCTACTTGGAAGACAAGAACCAACATGAAGTCATTATTTCGTAGCCCCATTTGAACTTCCGTTCAGCCGGTATTGATGTAAATAACAAACAAGATAAACGGCAGCAAAACCAACCTCTATGTTAACTTTTTATTTGAAGGAATAACACGAATCAAGCAAGCGCGATTATTGTCCAAACAGTTAATAGTAGCACGCCTGTTGGGAACAAAATTTTCTCGCCTCAGTACTTAGAGGGCAGCAAGGAAAGTTCATCTTCTAAAAGGAAAAAAATGTATGGAAGAAAATCAAGCATTATCTAGCGATCCCTTTTCAACACATCAGTTTTGCAAAAATGTCATAGAACAAACCACCAGCATGAAATTTGATGAGACCAAAGAAAACTACAAGGGAGCCACCACACCCACAAAAAAAAGCAAGAAGAAGAAGAATAAGAAGAAAGAAAGAAAGAAGAAAAGGAAAGACAGAGAAAGTTACCGTAATATGAAAGGAATTTGAAGCTTCCGAGGGACGATGGGACCAAAAAATTCAGCTTCTTCTGCCAACTTTAACAACACTCTCCTTACATTATCACCCAAATACATTCCTGACAGTGATTTCTCAAAAATCTGCCAAAATCAACCATGTTATAAAAGTGAAAATGGGAAAACAATCATACTCGCAGAGGAAGATGAAAGGTGAGAAAATTGAACTGTCTAAAATACCTGTTATCCTGGGTTAAGAGACTCAACATCCAGGCTTTATCATACTCTGTCAAAGGAAGATGAGATGATTGGAAGTTTCCCCATTCCATATTTATAACCTAAAATATTGGAGCGCTAACAGTTGATTACTATACATTATATTGTTCTCACAACACAAAATCAACTAGTCTCCTCATACTGGGCAGTTTAATTTAGCCAAAGAATTAATTACAGAAAACTACAAACAGAGCTTAGAGCTTCTAACCATCTCCCCTGTCATTGGAAGATGACCTTGCCACTTTGGAATCGCATTTGCTCTCTCAACATAAGCCGCAATAGTTCCGGTGCCAAGGATAACAGCAGCAACAACATTATTATTAAGATATCTACCTCTAGCTAATGTCCCAACTGTATCGTTAACTTGCGGACAACATATTTACCACTAAAAAGTTTTGAAGTTACCCGCCAATTGAATAATAAAATTTTGATCCTTTAAATTCAACTGAGAAGCATTTTTCCTAAACTACTTACAAGTGCTGAAACATGCATGTCAAGACCTTTTCTTTCAATAACCTTTGTTAGTTCAGCAACCACATCAGCTCCAACCTAGTCAAAATTACAAAAGATATTGAGTTATACGATCCATCAAACATGTAGTTTTAGGAACTATAACATAATCTTCCATTACAATATCCCTTCTTATACATTCCCAACTGTCATATCACTGAATACTATTTGCCAAGGATTACATCTGAGCAAAATGTCAAACATTGTCAAATCAGTGTTTCATTGTACTGTTGTTCCCATAAGATGATACTCAAGAGAATGAGGGTTTACTTATTGTCATATATCTCAATAGTCAAACAAAACGTCTAAGAATTGCTGACAAAGAAAAGCATATAAAAACTAACAGTATCATCAATGTTAAATCCCTTGATCCATCTAATGAGAGTTCCAGATGCAGTTGAGGTCTGGCTCACGGGAAAAGAAAATGTAAAACCAAGTTCCCTTCTGTTGCAACAAACTTAACGAATTCTTCATCAATGTAATCAAAAAGTACCTCGAAGGGAGAATCCACAATTCATGAACATTAGAAATTGAATACAATCATGAATTATTATTAGGACACATGAATAAAACTCACATCAGAACTTCAGTGAACTCCTATTTTACGACATTCTCTTGTTTACCGCCCAGCTCAACCTGAAGCACACGAAAGTTTGTTCTTCCCAGGTCCAATGCATAAAACAAGCCACTCTCATCCCTAGATTGTAGAATTTGAGATTGATAAAAGTCAAACGGTAGGTTCCTCAGTTTACTCAATTAATGCTTTCATAAGGGAAAAAATAAATAAAAACCAAAAAATATCCAATATCAATTCGTTTTAAAAATGAGCAATAACTTAAGGCAACAATTGTTTTATCATGTCATTCAAAATGGCAAGCTCATCCAACTATTCCTGCAAAAATATTTGCCCTTATCTAGCATGCCAAAGGCAAACATCAAAGGCATACCACTTTAGTACATGACTTGCACAAGCCTCTAGTTACATTTTCTTCATCAAGCCTTAAGTCATTTTTTATTTTATGGCTATGTATATAATGCATAAAGCAAAAAGAAAATAGGTTGACACTAGTTCATTCACAATAATAACATCTAAAAAACAACATCATTTGAACATGCACTGCTTCGCAGACCGTGAATATGAAGAAAACATTGAGATGATCATGCACTACAATTAGTATATTCTAAATTTGTAACGACCAGCCATTATTCAAGATATTGTGGGCCTAACTGGCTAGGTGTTACTCAAAAGTAAAGTAATTATGTCAAACATTTTTTATAAATAATAACATATATAAAGATCCCACATTCTTGGACCGTTTCCCAGCAGCCACATTTATTTCTCAATTAAATAAAAAAGGAGTCCTCATATTTATTTTGCTCCATACTCTGGATGTCAATCACCTAATCTCGTATCTGCACACCTGCGGAGGCAATTCCGCGTTAGTGATTACAACACTAAGTAGTATAATAGATAAAACAAAACAAGTACATTCCACTATTTCTTATGTTTATTTTAATATGTGGTGGAGCGATTCCGCTATACTCCAAAACAATGCGGAGGAGGTATCCGCTGTGATCCGCACACCCCGGCCGTAGCCTTTTTGTGGGGAGGCTACCACTACCGTCTCCAGTGCCAGTGCCTTGCACACCCCGGCCGTAGCCTTTTTGTGGGGTAGCTATCACTGCACTCGGGTGATTGCTATGCCCCGTTAGTGGGGAAGCTCTCACTACCAATTCTAGTGTTAGTGCCTCGCACACCCGGTCGTAGCCTTTTTATGGGGAGGCTATCACTGCACTCCAGTGTCAATGCCTTGCACACCCCAGCCGTAGCCTTTTTGTGGGGCGGCTATCACTGCACTCAGGTGATTGCTATGCCCCGTTTGTTGGGAAGCTCTCACTGCCAACTCTAGTGCCAGTGCCTCACACACCTCAGCCGTAGCCTTTTTATGCGGCGACTATCACTGCACTCCAGTGCCAGTGCCTCACACACCCCGGCCGTAGCCTTTTTATGGGCTGGCTATCACTGCACTCCAGTGCGATGGAGGAATCGTTGTGCCTCACTCACCCCGGCCGTAGCCTTTTTATGGGGTGGCTATCACTACTCCAAAATAATGTCGATGCATTACAAAATTCACGCACATAACACAACCCAGTGTCGGACTGAGTCAATTCATTGAGCCCGGTTACACTCGGTGCATGGTAGTTGAATCTGGGCTCAGGCCGACCTAGGCTACCAACAAGGAAAATACGATGTTCTACCTATTATACGTACCTGATTTGTGATTACGTCTGACTGTGATCCGCTTACCCTAATCTGAATGAGGGCATACAATTATACATTAGTATAATTTTATTTTGTATGAGCCTACATGCAACTATATGACTGATGTACTATCGATTTTGAAGATATAAAATATATCATGCTGGACTTCATTAATTATTTAATTTCCAGTAAGTTCAATGATAATTTATTATCAATGTGATATAATCTATTAAGTCCTTTTTTTCACATTTCCAATTAACTATCCCAAATAAAACCTTTATTTACTAGTTAATAACTTAATTATTAACCATACTCAATACTTAATTACAAGTATTAGTATGTTCTTTAACTGATTTGTATTATCCTAATTTAAGGATGTCATTAGTACAGATATTTGTAACTTATCTTTAACTCGACCGTTTCGAGTCATCCCATATTTACAAAACTGCCCTTCTTCTTCCCCGACGTCCTTCTCTTTCCCATACCTTCTTCTTCTTCGCACCCAAAACCAGCATGTCTTCTTTTCCTTCCACCCAATTTCAGACCCCATCTTTTATCTACCCCACTAGATCCGATTGGAAAACCCCAAAGATCCAATCTTTATCCGCTACTATCTCATGAAACTCGGACTACACCCCACATGGGGACCTTAATTTCACCATTCATGGTGGCCGACCAGCAACCATGGCGACCATGTCCTGCCCCATCAAGGTGACGACCAGAACCACCCCAAGTGACGATCAGTCTGCCCTTTCCATGGCGGATCCATGTCTGGCCAGCAACACCGCTGGGAGCACTCCCTACTTCCAGCACGTCAACCCAACTCACAAGGATGGAAGATGGTGTTGTTGCTGCTGCAAAAACAGCAGGACGTCCTCCTGGTTCTCTTCTTCCCTTGTTGATTTCTTATTTGATTCTTATGTTTATCATGTTTATGATTTATGCAACATGTATATGCATGCAACAAAAGAAAAAGAAAGGAAAAGAAATTACCCGAGCGAAGGTGGAAAACCAGCGTCTATCTAAGGAAGAAAAAGATGTAGATGACGCCCTCCCCTTCTCCTTTTATAAAGAATAAATGACGGCTAGGGTTTGTGGAAGCACCCTTTCACCATAATTCCTTTAACCGGGTAATTGGGTAATTAACACGGTTCACTTAACCTTTTCACTCAACCTCTTAAATGGGCACATGGTATGGTTCACTTAAATGGTTAAATGGATAATTAATGTGTTTGACTCGACTGATTCAACTAGAATCGTCCGATTAGAAATTACTTTTCAATTTAACCGGGTAATTCATACTTAACCAGCTAATGAAAATTTTTTTTTCCGGGTCTTTACAATCTCCCCAACTTAGAACTATTTCGTCCCCGAAATATCATAGCATAAATCGGATTTACACGGATTTTATGCTACAAACAGGCTAGGATATTTTCTGGCCATTTCCTGTTCAGTCTCCCATGTCGCTTCTTCTGATCCCTGATTTCTCCATAATACCTTTACCAAAGGGATCTCCTTGCTACGGAGTGTCTTTGTTTCCCTTGCCAAGATTCGAATCGGTTTTTCCTCGTAGGTTAAATCCGATTGTAGCTCTAAATCTGCAAAATTTGTGATAATGTGATTCTCATCTCGTACATATTTCTTTAGCATTGACACATGAAAGACATTGTGTACACCATCAAGGCTTGGTGGTAATGCTAATCTATATGCACAACTTCCGATTCGATCCAAAATTGGAAATGGTCCTATGAATCTTGGCTTCAACTTCCCTGATGTTCTAAATCTGATCACTCCCTTTTTAGGTGAGGTCTTAAGGTAGACGAACTCCCCAACTTGGAATTCTAAGTCCTTCCTTCGAGTATCAACATAACTTTTCTGCCGATCCTGAGCTGCCTTAAGCCTTTGCTGGATGAGTTGCACCTTTTCAGCTGCTTCTCTCACCATCTCTGGCCCGACTATAACCATCTCTGTAGACTCCAACCAGCATGATGGAGATCGACAAGGCCTACCGTATAAGGCTTCAAACGGTGCCATTCCTATACTGGCTTGGTAAGAGTTATTATAGGTGAATTCAGCCAAGGCTAAGTGTTTCTCCCAATCTCCTCCCCAGTCGAGGATGCAAGCTCTCAACAAATCCTCCAAGGTTTGATTGGTCCTCTCACTCTGACCATCAGTTTGGGGGTGATATGTTGTACTTAACTTGATTTGGGTCCCCATAGCTTTTTGGAAAACTTCCCAAAAATGTGACGTGAATAGGGGATCTCTGTCAGAGACTATCTCCTTCGGAATTCCATGCAGCCTGACAATGTTATTTATGTATAGTTCTGCTAAGTATTCCGCAGTCCTTGTTGATTTTGTGGGGATAAAATGAGCTGCCTTGAGTTTAGTCAAAACCACGGTCCACAACTACCCATATAGAGTCATGTCTCTTCAAAGTCCTTGGGAGTTTAGTAATAAAATCACATGTGACACGCTCCCATTTCCAGGTAGGTATCTCTAAAGGTTGTAATAATCCACCGAGTAGTTGATGTTGGGCTTTGATCAATTGGCACGTCTGACACTTGGAAACAAAATCCACCACATCCCTCTTCATTCCAACCCACCAGTAGGTTCGTTTCAAGTCCTGGTACATCTTTGTAACACCAGGGTGTATTGAGAACCTTGAACGATGAGCTTCTTCCAGAATATCTCGTTTTAATGCATCATTGTTGGGTACACACAATCTCCCTCTAAATCTGATTACACTGTTGGAATCTGCTACAATGTTGGGAGTTTTGTCCAACATTTCATTCAGCTTCTCATCTTCCATTTGTGTTAGCTTAACTCGGTCCACCAATTCATTGGAGATAACCAGGTTCGCCAGTATTCCTGTCATTCGTTCCACCGGGTTAATAGCTACCACCTCAGCTGACATAGCCCAAAGTCTAGCTAGCTGTTGACCCTTGTCCATCTTGCCCTTCCGACTCAACGCGTCGGCCACAACGTTCGCTTTTCCCGGGTGGTATAAAATTTGGAAATCATAGTCCTTCAAGTATTCTATCCACCGTCTCTGTCGAAGGTTAAGGTCATTCTAGGTGAAGATATACTTCAAACTTTGATGGTCGGTGAAAACTTCGAACTGGGCCCCATACAAGTAGTGCCTCCAAATCTTTAGGGCAAAAACTACTGCTGCCAGTTCCAAGTCATGGGTCGCATAATTTTGCTCGTGAATCTTCAATTGGCGAGAGGCGTAAGCCACCACCTTACCATCTTGCATAAGGACGCATCCTAAACCCAACCGAGATGCATCACTGAAGACTACGAATCCTTCATTACCATTTGGCAGGGTCAAGACTGGTGCAGTTGTTAAACTCTTCTTTAAAGACTGGAAACTCTCCTCACACTTACTACTCCATTCAAACCTGACTCCCTTCCTTGTGAGTTTGGTCATCGGCGATGCTACTAAGGAAAAGTCTTTAATGAATTTCCTATCAGTAACCCGCCAAACCGAGGAAGCTTCTGATATCAGTGACTGACTTAGGTTGTGGCCAATCAATGACTGCTTTCACTTTTGACGGATCCACTACAACTCCCGCCTTTGAGACAACATGTCCGAGGAAGTTCACCTCCTTCAGCCAAAAGTCACACTTTGATAATTTGGCGAACAGTTGATTCTCTCTCAAAACTTGAAGAGCAATGGACAAGTGTTTCCCATGGTCCTCCTCATTATTTGAATAGACCAGAATGTCGTCCACAAACACAATAATAAACTTATCCAAGTATTCGTGGAACACCGTGTTCATAAGTGACATAAAGGCCGTTGGTGCATTTGTCAGACCAAAAGGCATAACCAGAAACTCATAATGTCCATAGCGAGTTCGGAAAGCCGTTTTCTGTATGTCAGATTCCTTCACCCGTAGTTGATGATATCCGGACCGCAAGTCTATTTTTGACAATATTCCGGCTGTTTTCAACTGATCAAATAAATCATCAATCCTCGGTAAGGGGTACCGATTCTTGACTGTCACTTGATTGAGCTGGCGATAGTCAATACACAATCGAAGTGAGCCATCCTTCTTCTTTACAAAAAGAACAAGGGCTCCCCAGGGTGAAGTACTTGGTCGTATGAAGCCTGCCTGCAACAGCTCTTCTAATTGACTCTTTAACTCCTTGAGTTCTGCTGGAGCCATGCGGTATGGTGCTTTAGAAATTGGTGATACTCCCGGTGCTAGGTCAATGACAAACTCCACTGCCCGCTTAGGAGGTAACCCTGGAAGTTCACCTGGAAATACGTCCGGAAATTCTGCTACCACCGGAATCATGGACAACTCTTTGGGTTTGGACTCAGGCTCCTCTAGAGTTGTCGAAAAAACTTTACAACCCTCACCAAACCACTCAGTTGCCTCACTAACCGACACAATACAAGAGGATGGATCATTCCATGACCCTTGGAAAATGACCCCCATCTCACAATTACAAGGTTTAGTCAATACTCTCCTCCCTTTACAGTCGAGAAAAGCCTGGTGTGCAGACAACCAGTCCATTCCCAATAGTACATCAAAGCCTATTATCCCATAGACAATGAAATTCCACACATAGGGTTTCCCTTGTATATCCATGGATAGGTTAGTCACTCCTAACGTTGTGACCTCCCCTTCTCCCGTTGCGGTGGTGACCTTATAAGTCTTAGGTAATGTAGACGTTTGGAGTCCTAAACTCTTAACTAATCGGGATGATAGGAACGAATGCGTACACCCCGAGTCAAATAAAACATCCACACTAACACTTTGAATCAGAATTTTACCTCGAACTGTGTGGTCCTCGTTCTCAGCGTCCTCGACTTTGACTGCAAAAAGTTTCGCCTTCCCTTTGTCCATTGGTTTTGCAGGTGCTAGGTAGCGATTAGGAGCTGGTGTCTTCTCCTTTTCAGGTTGCTCCTGTTGTTGCTTCAGGGGCTGACGACACTCGTTTTGCAAGTGTCCCGTCCTTTCGCAATTGTAGCACCGACGGGGCTCCCTGCATGGCCCTGAATGCATCTTGTTGCAATTTTTACATAGTCGATACGAAATCTCCTGAAACTTCCTTTTTCGGTTCCCATCGACATTCCGTTGATAGTTCTGCTGCTGGTGTTCTTCAGACCTGTTTTTGCTACTACCCTGGTTGGCATTCTTATGTTGCATCGTAGCCTTCCCCTGTTTCTGTGCACGGACATAGTCGTACACCAACTCATGAGTAGTGGCTGCTTCAATCACTTCGGTTATAGTGCCTCTTGGCGCCATAGCTACCCTACTCCTCAATTCTAGCTTCAACCCCCAGAAAAATTTGTCTGCTCTGGCCCGGGCAGTTGCCAGACTCCCAGATGCAAATCTCTCCAATTGTAAGAAATTTTTGGCATACTCTCGAACTGAATCATCCTTCTGAGTTAGAGTGGCAAATTCCAGTGCTTTCTTCTGGACAACAGACTCAGGAAAATATTGTCCATTGAAAGTTGTTACAAATTCCGCCCAAGGAATGGATGAAATCTCCCATTGATGGAACACAGTCTTCTCCATGGACTTCCACCAATAGGATTCTTCCTCCTGAAGCATGCATGTCGCCAACCTCACTTGATGGCTATACTCCAAAACAATGCAGAGGAGGTATCCGCTGTGATCCGCACACCCCGGCCATAGCCTTTTTGTGGGGAGGCTACCACTACCGTCTCTAGTACCAGTGCCTCGCACACCCCGGCTGTAGCCTTTTTGTAGGGTAGCTATCACTGCACTCGGGTGATTGCTATGCCCCGTTTGTGGGGAAGCTCTCACTACCAATTCTAGTGCTTAGTGCCTCGCACACCCCGGCCGTAGCCTTTTTATGGGGAGGCTATCACTGCACTCAAGTGCCAATGCCTTGCACACCCCAGCCGTAGCCTTTTTGTGGGGCGGCTATCACTGCACTCAGGTGATTGCTATGTCCCGTTTGTGGGGAAGCTCTCACTGCCAACTCTAGTGCCAGTGCCTCACACACCCCTGCCATAGTCTTTTTATGGGGCGGCTATCACTGCACTCCAGTGCCAGTGCCTCACACACCCCGGCCGTAGCCTTTTTATGGGGCGGCTATCACTGCACTCCAGTGCGATGGAGGAATCGTTGTGCCTCACTCACCCCGGCCGTAGCCTTTTTATGGGGTGGCTATCACTACTCTAAAACAATGTCGGTGCATTACAAAATTCACGCACATAACACGACCCAGTGTCGGACTGAGTCAATTCATTGAGCCCGGTTGCACTCGGTGCATGGTAGTCGAATCTGAGCTCAGGCCGACCTAGGCTATCAACAAGGAAAATACGATGTTCTACCTATTATACGTACCTTATTCGTGATTACGTCTGACCGTGATCCGCTTACCCTAATCTGAATGAGGGTATAAAATTATACATTAGTATAATTTTATTTTGCATGAACCTACATGCAACTATATGACTGATGTACTATCGATTTTGAAGATATAAAATATATCATGCTGGACTTCATTAATTATTTAATTTCCAGTATGTTCAATGATAATTTATTATCAATGTGATATAATCTATTAAGTCCTTTTTTTCACATTTCCAATTAACTATCCCAAATAAAACCTTTATTTACTAGTTAATAACTAAATTATTAACCATACTCAATACTTAATTACTAGTATTAGTATGTTCTTTAACTGATTTGTATTATCCTAATTTAAGGATGTCATTAGTACAGTTATTTGTAACTTATCTTTAACTCGACCGTTTCGAGTCATCCCATATTTACAAAACTGCCCTTCTTCTTCCCCGATGTCCTTCTCTTTCCCATACCTTCTTCTTCTTCGCACCCAAAACCAGCATGTCTTCTTTTCCTTCCACCCAATTTCAGACCCCATCTTTTATCTACCCCACTGATCCGATTGGAAAACCCCAAAGATCCAATCTTTATCCGCTGCTATCTCATGAAACTCAGACTACACCCCACATGGGGACCTTAATTTCACCATTCATGGTGGCCGACCAGCAGCCATGGCGGCCATGTCCTGCCCCATCAAGGTGACGACAGAACCACCCCAAGTGACGATCAGTCTGCCCTTTCCATGGTGGATCCACGTCTGGCCAGCAACACCGCTGGGAGCACACCCTACTTCCAGCATCGTCAACCCAACTCACAAGGATGGAAGATGGTGTTGTTGCTGCTGCAAAAACAGCAGGACGTCCTCCTGGTTCTCTTCTTCCCTTGTTGATTTCTTATTTGATTCTTATGTTTATCATGTTTATGATTTATGCAACATGTATATGCATGCAACAAAAGAAAAAGAAAGGAAAAGAAATTACCCGAGTGAAGGTGGAAAACCAGCGTCTATCTAAGGAAGAAAAAGATGTAGATGACGCCCTCCCCTTCTCCTTTTATAAAGAATAAATGACAGCTAGGGTTTGTGGAAGCACCCTTTCACCATAATTCCTTTAACCGGGTAATTGGGTAATTAACACGGTTCACTTAACCTTTTCACTCAACCTCTTAAATGGGCACATGGTATGGTTCACTTAAATGGTTAAATGGATAATTAATGTGTTTGACTCGACTGATTCAACTAGAATCGTCTGATTAGAAATTACTTTTCAATTTAACCGGGTAATTCATACTTAACTAGCTAATGAAAAAAAAAAATTTTTTCCCCGGGTCTGTACAAAATTAGTTTCTAATGGTACAATATTCATAAATGCAAACTTTCTCATTTTCTGATTGTGCTTTTGAACTAACCATTATCCACAATAACAAATCAAAGCCATCCATCCTTCACATTTCCTTGCAATTATCTAAAAAAAAAAAATCATAGCTGTTTGCAATTAGAAGGAACATATTTTCAACAATCACTTCCATTAACCATGCAAAAGTGATGAATGCCTACAACCATGTCATTTCCAAACTACTAGAACAACAAAACAAACACAATAGATAAAAGAGGAAGAAAAAGAGGCAGCCTTTATACCCAGTAGGGAGGTTATCAACATAGCTAACGAGCATCTTGAGCTTGCTCCGCCCTCCGACACCAACCCAACATTCATCTCCACCACCATTGCCTCTGCCACCTGCCACAGACTCGCCACCAACGTGGTGCACCTCTACTCAAGCTCCCTCACGACGGCCGCTGCCACTGCATCCAGCCTGCCCATAAGCCATTGGATGAAATTCTTGGCCCAACAAATATTGCAAATATCAATGGGTTACCAGTGCTCCAACAAGCATCACCAATTTCAAACAGTCCCGCATCCCGCCAATTCCAACAAACATTGCTTTACTATTTGGACCGGATTTAATTTCTAGCTATTGGATAGAATCTAAACGCCTGAAAAAATTGCAGCATAGCTAGCTGGCTACGCTGCAGCACATAGTGATTTTACCCTCTATATATACATATATATATATATATATATATATATATATATATATATATATATATATATATATATATATATATAATCTTTAAGGGCTTTAATGAGAGGAAGATGGTGTCAATAAGAGGCCTTCTTCACACTATGTAACCGGCCCAAGTTCAAACATGCGATCAGTGGCGAAGGTTGGTCGGTGTTGCAGGGTTTAGCTTGTGGGACGGTCGAGAGCTAGGGTTTGGTGGTTGTTCCTAGCATTCCCGCGTCCAAGTCGGGTAGGGTGCTATTCGAGTGCTGAACAATCTACCGAGCATATTTCCATGTTAGTGTGAAGTGCATCGTGGTGCATGGTGTCTATCGGGCGAGTTGCTGTACCGAGCGAAATATCGGGCAGTACCGATAGCAGTTGGGTAGCGGACATGATCGGTAACGAGTACCGAGCACCGCTACTGTGTACTGAGCGTGGTGCGGGTTCCAGGTGCGTGATGGGTCAGGCACAGCCGGGACGTTCTACCGAGCATCATGTGCAGATAGAAGTTGCGGGTTCCGGATGTGTAGGGTGCGAGTAACCGAGCACCACTGACCGAGCGTGCTAGGCGCTAGGGCCGGGTACTACCGTGTGATTTTTATTATGCTATTCAACTCAATAAAGTTTCAAACTTTATTTATTTCTATTATGCTATTTAGGTTCAACGCTTGTAATTTACACGATTATAGTTTAATAACCCATTTTCTACCTTATGAACTCATTATTAAAATAATCACTTTATTTACCTAGTATTAAATTTAATATGATAAAGGTGAAATTATTTATTTTATTAATTACTTATAAGTTTCCGATTTAAATTAATCACTTGTAGTACACCGATTAATTATCGACCGTTTATCGTTACCGTATTTTATTACTTATGGTGATTTTGTACAATAATTAATTACTTTAGTAACTTTAACCCATAACCCACTAGAAAAATTATTTTTAAAGATTTAGTATGAGTTAGTATTATTTTTAACTCGAGCCAGTGTCAAGTCAAGTTATATTTACGAGTTAGCCACCCAAGGGATTCTTCTTCTTCTTCTTCCCCGATGTCATTCTCTGCTCCCGATTCCAGCCGCCCTCACGTTGTTGCCGCTGCCGCCGATCGGGCGCCGCCCTTCACACATCGGGCGGGCTCGAAACATCATCGTCTGACACACTCCCCTTAAATCAAACAGCACCCACCTAGCAAACTCCTCTTCAAATCATTAGAGTGGATCCCATGAAGGAAACAACAACAATCGGCGTATGCAAACCTGGCTCAAACTTGGCTTTGATACCACTTGTTGGGCCCTTTAAGTTTGGAGGGGAGGGGCCTTCGCGCTTGTGCGCTTTGCGAGAGGCTTACTAGACTAGATGGGGTGTTGCGCGAGACTTGCTTCAGCTAAAGCTATTGAGCGCTCATGTTTTTCAACTTCCTTCCAATTAGTGAGATTCTCTGGTGTGGCCAGCCCCGACTACATGGGAATAGATCCTTCTTCCTCGGAATCAAGACTTTTTACAAATTTCCTTTGCCTCTGCATCTGCGTCTGTCTATCGTGCTCAGCTAACTCCAATGCCTGAAATGCTACCCATGCTCCTATCCGCGCCCATGCCTTTGCCTTTACCATCGATGACTATGGATCCTGCTCTTCGACAGGAGCAAGAAATTCAAACAGCATCCGAATGTGGCTTTTTCAGAAAGAAAAAAGAATGAATGGCTAGTGTCCCGGAATATAACATATGATTGAATGAATTGGCTGGCGTGGTCAGAAAAAGGGGTAGTTGGTCCCATGCACCATGCCTGCTGCCTGCTCTTGTCATGCGGGCTCCCCACAAAGGGGTTTTTTTCCTTTTGTAAGGCTAAGGGAGGATGATACCCCCTCACAAAATATAAAATGAAAATGATGGCTAGGGTATGTGAAAACACCTCAACACCCGTATTCCATTTAATCGGGTAACTGGTCGAGAATAAAATATAACCGGGTAACCGGGTAGAGAATATATTATAAATAATAACATATAACACAACCTTATATAATAACATATAACACAATTCATGATTCACGTATATATTTATGTCTAACATTCAACAATCTCCCACTTGGACTTAATATTTACACGAAGATAATTGTATAACCTTATGAGCACCAAAACATATGCCATTATTCCAAAATAACAATCGTGTCCATTGGTCAATGTCAATATAGGATCAAGGAGATTTTCGTTACATTTATCGTAACTAAACCCATCCATGGTCACATACATCAACATAATTAAAAGACATGGATCAAGTATGAATGTGTAGCATGAAAATTACATGTAATTTGATCTAACATGCCTATTTTCAACTGGTCCAACCTTATGAGATCACCAAAAATACCAAAAATAGAGTGAGCCTTAAACCAAATACAAACTCCTACTAAAGTAGCATATCATCAAATGATACAACACCCATATGAGCAACATGCTCATGAAAGACCTTGGGTGGTAAACTTTTAGTAAGCGGATCCGCAACCATGGAGTTTGTCCCAATATGCTCTATAGAGACTTTACCACTCTGAACTCTTTCTATCACAACAAGGAACTTGATCTCTAAATGTTTTGATTTAGATGAGCTCCTGTTGTTATTTGAATATAATACTGCAGATTGATTGTCACAAAATATCTTAAGTGGTCTTTTAATGTTATCAATAATACGCAGCCTTGTGACAAAATTCCGCAACCATATTCCATGATTGGATGCTTCATAACAAGCTATGAATTTAGCTGCCATAGTGGAAGAAGCTATGAGTGTCTACTTAGCACTCCTCCAAGAAATAGCTCCTCCAGCAAGTAGGTAGACATAGCTTGACATCCACCAAAATCGAAATCAGAATACCCAATGATCTCAAGTTGATCTGACTTCTAACATGTAAGCATGTAATGTTTTGTTCTCTGAAGATACCTTATGACTTTATTAGCTGCTTTCCAATGATCCAAACCTAAATTACTTAAATATCTGCCCAACATTCTAACAATATATGCAATATCTGGACACGTACATACTTGAACATACATAAGACATCCCACTGCTTCATGATCATAAGACTCATGCGATTTGAACGTTCCCACTTCTCAATGTCTCGTTTTTCTTCAATGGAACTTTTGTCAGTAAGAGAAGCAGGTTGTTCAGACCTTAATGCAAGGTCAAGATCCATGCAGCCGAGAATAATCATTACACTTTCTTTCCAATCTTTAAAATTATCTTTAAGCATTGGAACTGAATTGATGTTGGCAGAAATCATAGAAGCAGATTGATTAATCGGATTCATAGAACAAAACAAAATGCTCATAATAAGATTAATAATTCAATCAATATTGAATCCAATCATTAGATACTCTAAGTGCAGTAATTAAATATGGATAATAAATCCCGTCAAATAATAAACCTTCCTTTGGGCCGATTTATTATCCACATAAATACTTAATAATTATCTCATATTTAAAATGAGTCTCAATACAATATCAAATATGGATAATAAATCCTGTCAAATAATAAACCTTCCTTTGGGCCGATTTATTATCCATATGGAAACTTGATAATTATCCCATATTTAAAAATCAATATAGTAATCAAATATAGATAATAAATCCTATCAAATAATAAACCTTCCTTTGGGCCGATTTATTATCCACATGGAAACCTGATAATCATCTCATATTTATTACAAAAAATGAGTCTTAGTGTGTAAAATATGGACAATAAATCCAGTCAAACAATAAACCTTCCTTTGGGCTGACTTATCAATCACATAGATGCCTGATAATTATCCATTATTTATTAAAAATGAATCTTAGTGTAGTAATCAAATATGGATAATAAATCCTGTCAAATAATAAACCTTCCTTTGGGCCGATTTATCATTCACATAGACACTTAACAATCATCCCATATTTATTACCACAAATGAATATATAATTCTGTAAAATATTAACCTTTCTTTGGGCCAATTATATCCACATGAATTAAATACTCATAACCATCTTAATATTCAAAAAATTAATTTCCACAAGAGGCTACTTTGGCAGCATATTGTAATCCTTAAGAAATTTTAAAATATTAATTATGGATGAACAAAAAAAGGTTATAAAAATAACTTTATATGGGAGTTTACGAAATTATAACCTTTTGTAACTGAATTTTCCTGTACTTTCCTTAATCTTGAATCTGTAGATCAGAATGGAATAGAACTAAATAATTCTGATCCATAATTTAAATATAAATTAAAACCTAATACTCAATAATTTAATATGACGATGGCTCTGATGCCGCTTGTAGAACTTTATTAGATTTCATATCAAATCATCGAATAAATAAATTATATAGCAGAAGTGTACTAGAATCTTGACCACTTTAGGTTTTAGTCTTCTGAATCTAAGAAGAGTTTTCCAAAACTTGAATTCTGGACAATGGGATACCAGAACAAAAACTGCTTATTGATTCAGGGACCATAACCTCCTTATTTATAGCTATAGTTTCATAAATTCATTTTCACCTATCACGAAAAGAGAAATATGAAAAGGTATCTACACATTGAATTCCACACTGTTCACATTGAATTCCACACCTTAATTTATGGCCCATAACCTTTCACTTTAGTAGATCAATTTAATTTACGCCAATGCTATATAATAACATATGACACAATTCCTGATTCACGTATATATTTATGTCCAACATCCAACAATACATGCCCTGTTTCTCAGCTCTATCATCATGACTCTATACTGCTGGCACTGCATCGCTCCCTATCCATCCGCTAGAGTAACTACCTCATATCTCCATGTCCTTGCTTCTAAGGTGTAGACCTGCATCCGCTACAGCTGGTGGGTCCAATCCACCATGTCCGTAATTGGCTAGCGAGTCCAATCTGCCATGTCCAATTTATTGGCAGATGGTCAATCCATCATGTCCATTACTGGCTGGCGAGTCCAATCCGCCATGTCTGCTATTGGCTGGTGGGTCCAATCCACCATGTCCATAATTGGCTGGCGAGAGTCCAATCCGCCATGTCCAATTCATTGGCTGAGGGGTTAGTCCATCATGTCCATTACCAGTTGGTGAGTCCAATCCGCTATGTCCGTTATCGGCTGGTGGGTCCAATCCACTATGTTCGTAATTGGTTGGCGAGTCCAATCCACCATGTCCGTAATTGGCTGGCAAGTCCAATCCGCCATATCCAATTTATTTGCTGATGGGTCAGTCCATCATGTCCATCATTTGATTATGAAGGGTGTAGCCCGTGTCAGACTGAGTCAATTCCTTAACCCCGACTGCACTCGGTGCATGGTGGTTGAATCTGGGATCATGCTGACCAGGTCATCCACAAGGGAAAATACAACATTTTAAATAATTATATGAACCTGGATATTTCGAACTTGCAGCTGAGACCAATGATCATAATCTGAACGAAGACATAAAATTATACAAAAGTATAATTTTATTCGAGTAGAAATGCAAGCAACTAAATGACTATATATATATATATATATATATATATATATATAACTATTAAATTTCAACAATATTAAAATTACACTATTCATGTGACATAATCATTTAAATCCTACTTTACATTAATAATCTAGATCATAATTAACACCTAACAAATAATAAAATAATTATCAACTTACACCCAAATATTTAATTACTATTATTATTATATTTTCCTTCGGTTATAATTTTTTAAATCACTACTATTACTTACAGCAATTTAATTAATTAAGTTGTTCAATTAAATTATTTAAAATAATTTGTATTATTTTAATTCATAAATATTATTAATACAATTATTTTGTATTATTTGACTCTATAAAGTTTCGAACTTTAGTTATTTCCATTATGCTATTTAGGTTTAATGCGAGTGATTGCTACCCGACTATAGTTTAGTAACTCATTTTCTAAATTACTAACTCGTTATTAAAATAATTACTTTATTTTCATAATATTAAATTTAATATGGTCAAGGTAACATCTTTATTTATTAATCACTTATAACCGTCCGATTTAATTTAATCGCTTTTATTATGCCGATTAATTATCGACAGTTTCTCATTACCGTATTTTTTATTACTTATGTCTATGTCGACTTCATCCAATAACTAATTAGTTTAGTAACTTTACCCTATAACCCGTTAAAATAATTATTTTTAAAGAGTTATTACGACTTTGTATTATTTTTAACTCGAGTCGGTATCGAGTCAACCGGTATTTACAGAATTGCCACCGCCCTTCTTCTTCTTCTTCTTCTTCCCCCGGCGCCATCCCCTGTTCCCGACAGCATCCGCCCTCCAGCCATCGCCGGCAACCGTCTCCTGCAGCCGTGAATAGTCGCCACCCAGACTTGCCATGCCATTGTGGTGTCGCCTCGGCCAACTCCGGCAGTATTCCAGCCGCGGTGATGCCCGCATCGCCCTCCTAACGGCGCGCTCGCGGCGGTGAGTCCACCGCCGGCGAGCATCGCCGCCACAATTGGGTGGTCGCCTCATCACCGTCAGCCACCTATCTACCTTCCCTGGCCATATTGGGAGCCATCGCCACCCAGGACTGCCGGATTTCTTCACCCACTGCCGTCGCCCCTGTTTTTGCCGTCGTCCCCTATTTTGTCTTTTCACCACCCTAGGCCGGCATCCACAATTGTGAGATCAACCCTGTACTGATCGACGAAGAGACTTGGATCATCTTCTGATGTCGGAACGGTCGTCGCCACTGATTCCTGACGAGGCTTGCCCGTGCTTGCCCATCTCGCCGAACAGGGGAAACTTGTCGGCAATGTTAGTTTCTCCGGTGTAAAATTATATTTGTTTTTTATTGATTTTAAACTTTCAATCTTCACGATTATAAAGCTTATTATTAAATTAAAATATGCATGCAAGAAAATTAAGAAGAAGGAGATAGGAATAATACATAAGCAAGGAAAAAGACACGTCGGCAAGGAATAGGAGAAGAGAAAGCAAATGAACGCTTGGGTTTGCGGAAACACACTAATACCCGTATTTAATTCCTTTAACCAGGTAACCGGATAAAGAATAAATATTTAACCAGGTAGACTTAACCGGGTAGAGAATATAATATAATTAATATTAATTCTCTAACTTTCGATCCTTCCTTGCCCGAGTCGAATATATAAAAAAAAATTTCCACGGTCTTTACAATCTCCCCAACTTGGAAATATTTCGTCC